>LOJH01046235.1:9253-26426 GCA_001685095.1 Ellobius talpinus
TCTTTCCTTTTTCTTTTTCCACTTTCTTCCTTCTTTTTTTCTTTCTTGTTCAAAACTTTATTCTATGCAAATAAGTCCTATGGTTATTTCCCAGCCAGAAAATTTCTGAAACACTTCTCAATAGTTTTCAAAACTCAAACAGCTTGCTATGGATTACTATTGAATTTTAAAATTTAGCCCCAAGAAAATACCTCCCCATTTTTTCTCATTGACACTACAGAAGTCTCCACTAATATAATTATCATAGTAATCCAAAGTTTATCAGAGGTTTGTCCATAGTTATTCACTTATACTTTCCTTTATTAGTGACTTAATGGTTATTTGTCTTTTTGCTGTGACAAATTGCCTAACAAATGCTGCATGAGGATGGAAGTGTGTGTTTTGGTTCATAGTTCAAGGGTACAATTCATTATGGAAGGACATCACGATGGCAGAAGCTTAGAGTGGCTGGTCACATCACATCTACAGTCAGGAAGCAGAGAGTGATCAGCATTTGTCATATGCTCACTTTTTTCTTTTTATTCAACCCAGGACCCCAGCTCATGGGTTGGTGCAACTCATAATGAGCAAGCATTTCTTCTTAACTGAATACAGATCATTCCTCACAGGCATACCAAGAGGATAACTTAATCTAGATAACATTTCACAGGCATTCCTGGAGACTGACCTAACTTAGATTATTCCTATTAGGCAAGGACAAATGTTCATATCTGAAGTGAAGCAAGAGCCTATTAAACCTATTAACCATCAGAGTCATTTGATTCATCAGTAAATAATATCTACTCTACATTTTCCCTTGCTAGATATTTTTCTTCCCCCACTTTCAGTTTCTTGGGTTTATATCATCATGAAACCTGAACATATTTATGAAAACATCTTCATAGGTTATTTCTTTCTTCCAAACTCTTTTCTCCAATATGCAGCTTACTAGATTGTTGACAGAGATTTCTGTCCTGCCCATTCCCACAGCTATTCAGTCCCAAAGAAACACACAGAGGCTTACATTAATTATAAATTGGTTGGCCTATTAGCTCAGGTTTCTTATTAATTAATTCTTACATCTTAAATTAGCTCATAATTCTTGTCTGTGTTAGACATGTGGCTTGGTACTTTTAACAGTGAGGTATTCTCATCTTGCTTCCTCTGTGTCTGGGTTATAAGGGCAGACTGAACCTTTGCTTTTCCCAGAATTTTCTTGTTATGGTTGCCCTGTCTATACTTACTGCCTGGCAAATTGACAGCCAGCAATTTATTAAATCAATACAAGTGACAAATCTTTTTAGGGTACAAGACCATTGTCCCATGCAATCCCCCAAAATATTGCATCTATGTCATGGTGCATTTTTATTATATGCATCTATTTTTTATAATGTTTAAGTTAAATACCACAATTTAGTTTCCTGGGTGGGTACTCATCACAGGAATGTTTATTCATTTAAAGTTATCCACTGTATTCTATTTCAGCAAAAATTTGTCAGATTGCTTTGTTTTATATTTAGACTTTTTGAATGCTTATATCATACATAATTAAGAAGAAAATATCAAGCCATAAAACTGTAAATCAAATACTACAGATTGAAAATTGTTCCTCCCAAGCAAATTGTTTGACTTCTTTGTGTGTCTGAATTCTTACTGTGTAATTATTATGGCTATATTAACACCTGCCTCATAGTGTTACTATGGTGATCAAATAATTGATGCAAGGCAAGTGGAGGGATAATACTAAAATGTTTTTATTAATGTGTTATATTACTACCAGTTATTCACAATCTTTCTTACAAAATCTTTTCCCAACTTATTTGTGGAGATTTTCTTTTTTCCTTGTTCATTAACCTTATGTTTTATCTCACATGATTCATTCTCTTTCTTTCCCTACAGTGTTTCTGTTTGCCTGACAAGTTCTTTCCTTAATCTTTCCTTGGTGTTGCACCTTCTGCAGGAAAGTTTGTAGGACCACAAATTTTCCAAACTATAACTTTCTCAAGTCATTCACGTAAAAATTTAACAAGTGTTTGCATAAATAAGCTACCATCATTAGCCTCTTTTCACAAATGTCACTGTGCTACTCAGCTTACAATGTTTCAAAACACTTGGCTTATGTGTGATGGTATTCAGACCTGGAGACAGCTATGTCATCTATCACTTGCTGCCCTTTGAATACATTCTTTTCAATTTTCTTATGAATAAACAATAGCATTTATTTACAATTCTGAGAAATACATCACTCAATTCATTTAAAAAAAGAAGATTTGGATGAATTGGCTTGAATTCTCATAAAATTTTCAGCCTGGCAAGGTATCATGACACAGGCCTATAATCCCAGCACCCAGGGATCTTAAACTGGGGTATCTTCAGTGTGAGCACAAGGTTAAACTCCAAGGCCCCATAGCATGACAAGTCAGAAAACTGACACAGAAATTAAGGGCTATGCAGAGTGAGTTTGGGATTGTGGATTATTATACTGCATGAAGTAACCTTTCTTCTTGCCTTTATTTATTAAAAATCTTCTGAGAAAACTATTTTAAATATTCAGGTTTATTTTTCCCTTTCATAAATATTTAGAGGTAGCTGGAATTTCAGAATAGCTCTTAGAAATATGACTATTTGTGATATGATGCCTGAAGTCTGAGAATAATAAGTTTATCTGTTGACATTTACACTAACTAGTGGAAAAATTAAGTGGAGAGAACAAAGAAGTATTGTGTCGGTAGTATTCAGATGACACTAGCACTTAAATGTTTTTCATTTATTTACTAAATAGGGTTATTTGATCTGAGATCACATAGACTTCTCTGATTATAACCTATTTCATCTTTACTCCCCTGCAAGAAACCAAAGTGGGCCAGATGTATTGAGCTCCAAAAATGGCCATAGCTACACATAAATAGTAGCCCTTGCATTCTTCATTTTAAGTAACTTATATTTAGCCCCCTTTACCTTCAGTGTCCTCTGTGACACTGAAATTAAAATTTGCGTTGCTCTGAGGCTATAGCTCAGAGAACACCTGCCTGGGATGCTCAAGGCCCAGCCTTCGGTCTCTAATATTGCAAAAATAACAACAAATTTAAACAAAATAACCTTGCATGAGAGAAATAGGCTAATTTCTATAGAGACAGCCTCAGTGCATCCTCAGAGAATTACCATCTCTATTCCTGAGATTATCTGATACATTAATTGTGTCAGGGCAGTTAGAAGTATGGTGAAGATCAGTTTAGTTTTCCATTTACTTTAGCATATTCGTTGCTTTAAGAAATTCATCTTGACAGGGGCTTTTTACCTCCAGCGACTCCTGCATAGCACAACCTAGTCAAAACACATTTAGTAAATCAATTGCTCATTCATATTTGAATACTGCAATACGGGGTACAAGAGAACTGACTGCTGTTAGGGCACATTGAATTACTTCCCTGATCTTGTTCTTGGTGCCAGAAAATGTATTCCTTAAACTTGAGAAGACAAAATAGGTTCAGTTGATAGAGAAATTTATAATCAGGCAGAGGTGAAGGTTGGGCTCGGCAGTTTCTTTCCAGGCTCCCTAATTTGTCATGAATCCTTATGTAGAACCAGATAATGTTGTTTCATTACATTACTTTATACAAGGGCATAAGTATTTTTCTCAGAAAGTATTTGAAATTGCATCTTAATTAAGTTTCCCAAATGAAAATTCTTTTTTTTTTAATATTTATTTATTATGTACATAGTATCCTTTCTGCATGTATCCCCACAGGCCANCTTTGGAAGAGCAGACAATGCTCTTAACCTCTGAGCCATCTCTCCAGCCCCAAATGAAAATTCTAGAATAAGAAATAAGTTGATTAATATCATACTTGTTGCTGAGAAAACGGAATGGCACAGCTTCAGAGGAGAAAGCCCTCATATTTATTGAATCAATTATGTATTATTTGTGTTGCTTTTAATAGATTACATCACATGCTATAGGGACAGTTTTTAATCTATATTTTAATGGTAAAGAGATGCAGCTGTATAGGCACAAACATGCTTATTATTCCTCAATCAAATATATGTAGAACTTAGGAAAATTGTTTTCAGCACACGTATAATTGATTTTAAAAAGCTTGATTATGCTATGGTATCCTATAAAACCACGACTCTCTTAAAACAATTGTGGGATGAAAAAGAAAACAAAAACAAACAAAAACAAGTAATATTTCCAGGATTAACCCACGTCAAACATCCACTGGATAAACAGCCTTTAATATGCAACTTAGAATTCTTAATGAAGGAAAACAGAAATCTAGTTGGTTTTGTAACTGACTGTTTTTAATGATATAAAGAGACACTTTGTTAATATACATCAATATGAAGTAAATTTAAAATCCTCCTAAGTACTAGGATAATCTTTCCATCAGTACCTTGTTCAGTCATCCTGAAAGAGGCTTCTTCTGGCAGCACATGAAGAGACCCACAACCACACTGAGTCTAAATCGGAGGTCTCCATCAGGTCCTTCGCCTCCAAGCTAGGAGAATCCCACAGAAGAGCAGAGGAAGAGATTGCAAGAGTCTGAGGGGATGGAGGACACCAGAGAACATGGCCAAAAGAATTATCTCAGCAGGGCTCATATAATCTCAAAGGGACTGAAGAGGCAAGCACAGGGCCTGCAGGGATCTGCACCAGCTCCTCTGTGGATTTATTGCGGTTGTTAGCTTGGTGATTTTGTGGGACTCCTAACTGTGGGAGTGGTTGTGTCTTTGACTCTTTTGCCTATTCTTGGGGCTCTTTTCCTTATGTTGAGTTGCCTTGCCTGACCTATGTTGGAGAGGCTTTTGCCTTGCTTAGTCTATTTTGTTGTGTTTGGTTGTTATCTCATAGAGGCCTGCTGTTCTCTGAAGGGAGGTGGAGGAGGTGTGGATCTGGGGAAAAGGGGAAATGGGGTGGGCTGGAAGAAGTAGAAGGAAGAGAAACTGGTTGGGATGTATTATATGAGAAAAGAATCTATTTTCAATTAAAACCCTTATAGATATTTAATAGATTCCAGTGGAAGTGGGGTGAAGAGTAGTAGTTGTAAGAGTTCTGTCATGCCAATGCTTGATTTCCATTATAAAGAAATTATTTATGTGAAGAAAGCAGAGATATCCTGTTCTATAATGGTTTGTAGGCTTATTTTATATGTATTATAAAAATATAAGCCATATTTTGACTATCTGATTGAAAATGAAGGCTGTTTTAAATATAATGAAATAAACAAGTATCTTTACTTACGTGGGTAATTGCACCAATAAATAGTATATGTTGAATACACTGATCAAAATGTGTGCTTAATAATACTTGTATAAGAGAGCCTGTTTTCACAGCATATTTTTCAATATAATGCATGTCACAGCTAAAATAAGTTAATCATTTGTCTACATGTGGTTTTGGAAAGTGGTCCTCTGCACCAATACAGAGTCTGTGAAAGCCACAAAGACTAGTGGCTAACAAAAGCTGTCACTTAGAATCCAGGTCCCTCTCGGTACTGACAGAATTTCTAGAGTATAAACTGATCTGCCTTCCATTAAGTGGTTCCAGGCCAAGACTAATCTCATCCTGACCTTTTCTGCTCTTTCAAATTCAATGAAGACAAATTCTGAATCAAATTTAAAACAACTTCTGGCTTTGAAGAATAATCAATAATTTACAGTTTTCATTAGAGGTCTTTGGTATATGGACACCAACTTTATTTTTAATCATAAAAATAATTATTATTCAATAAAATTTTCTATTACCATGTTGATGAGAGATAAATAAATCTTTATTTAACCAAATCAGATTTTTGTGCCATTTCATTTATATTTCAACACTAACTGGTGGAACCAGGAATCCATAAAAACAGTTACAAGTATTTGTGGTAAACACTATTTCCTGGGTGAATTAGTGCATAAATTCTATGCAAATGTCACCTCCATTATTTATCTTTAAAAATTCAATTGTCACTATGGCAATATAGAATAGGGTCTCTGATACAGCCTCTTAAATCAAGAATCAAATTCTAATTCTACTACTGACAAATATTTAAACATTTTGCCTGGATGGTCACATAAAGCCAAATGGAAATATACAAAATAACTACATAAAAGATTAATTAAATTAAATTAATAGTACATAAAGTGTTTAGAATATGGACAGACACATGGATTAGCATATGGTTACTATTTCATAAAATAGTCTACAAAATATAAGATCTTTTCAAACTTTGGAGTCTACAGTAAGTTGTATATGAATATGTATAAATAATTTTTCAATGATTGATCTAAACTTTAAGGGAATTGATTTAGCTAGGTTACAGATTATTCTTTCAACCAAAATAAATTTTTTAGATGCATAGAGGAGAGCATATAATAAATATTTTACTTTGTGCTTCTATTACCCTTTCCTACATTTCACTTAAATTTCCTTTACAGCGTGAATATTAAATATAGTTAACTTCTGGAATGTTAATATTTTAATATTATTAAAGTTAATGTTAATAACTTATAGCAGTTGATATTCATGAACCAAAACCCTAAATCTTTCCCCATACATTCTCTTTCTTTTGATTTTGAGAGATTATTGATATTTTAGTTTTTATTAGTTCTTTGAAATGTTCACCCAATGAGATTAGATCATATTGATTCTCTCCCACAACTCTCCCTAAATCCACCTCCACCTCGTTACCCAGGCAATACTGTGTCCTGTTTTTTTCCTATCGAGTCCAATCTGTGCATCCATATATTCTTAGATGTAGAGCCTTCCTACTAGTGTGTAATTTACCAGGTGAAAAACTCTTCAAGAAAACTGACCCTCCTTCCCACAACAGCTATAAATTGCCACTCGATCTTCAGCAGGGGGTATGATTTCATGGACATCTCTACTGTCCATGTCTGGACTTGGCCTGGCTTGCATTGTACAGAGCCTTGTCACGTTCCCTCTGTGCATTCATATGTACAGCTTTCCTGTTGTGTCTGGAGGACACTCACTGCTCATGTGTAGTTGTCCACCACCGCTGTCTCTATCTGTGCTCCCACCACCTCTTCTGCCTTGACTTCTGAGCCTTGGGAGGGTGACATCACATGTATGCCCCATACAGGGTTGAGTATGCCACAGTTTTTATTCTCTGCACTTTGACCAATTGTAGAGTAAAAAGTTCTTTGGATATACGCCCAACGGTAGTATATCTGGATCATATGGAAATCTACTTTTTGGTGTTTTGAGGAACCTCCACACTGATTTCTCTTTTGCTGTACCAGTTTCCACTCTTACCAACAATGAGAAACTGTTCATCTTTCCCTGTGTTCATTTTTGTTGTATTAGCTAGTCTGATTCACTGGTCTTGAGAAATAGTCAATCATTTAAAAGCACTTGTTACTCTTGAAGAGAACCTGAGCTCAATTCCCAGCACCTACACCCAGAAGCTTACTACTCCATGTAACTGTAGCTCCAGAGGATTGATGGGATTTTCTGCTCTGCTCAGATACCAAGCACACAAATGGCTCTTCAAGCATATATGCAGGCAAAACTTCCATACACATAAAACGACTTATTCTAAAAAGTGAAAGAAATTCATAATAGTTTCTAGGCATGTTTAATTAGTATATTCTAGAACAATTGAACTTCTAGATTTAAAACACCAAGAGAAAGAATTAAATTAGATAAACTAAGTTCACAGATAGCTGTGCCACCAATAGATCACAAACCAGAGAGGCCAAGGTCCAAGAACAGCAAGGGAAATCAAAATGTGTCTGTCTTATAAAGAGGATTTCCTAGAATGATTCCCATTAACCGGGGGCTGGGTAGTTCAACAACATTTTATGTATGGAAGAGGCTGTGAAACTCATACTGGCTCAATTTTCAAAATCGTATTCCTCGGTAGCCCAAGTCTGGTGCTGACAGCCTCAGTGAGTCCTGGTGGACTTCTGTCCTTCTGTACACATTCAAAGCTGAAGAAGCTGGATCCTGTGGGTCATGAAGGATGATAGAAGCATCAGATACAGGGGCACTCGCTAACAAGAAGTGCAGCAGCAAGCAATAGGGCTGATTTTTCCATGGGTCTCTGCATTTGGGTTGTCACTGGGAGATACTGCACAGTGGAGGGAGGGGAGGTCCAATCCCTTCAGTCAATCTGGAAACGCCCTCACAGAGCCACTCAGAGCCTTTGTCTTTTACTGTGTTGCACCAGGTCAAATCAAGTTGATAGCCAATATTAACCCCCATCCACTCTCTTTTCCTACTGCACAGGTACCTTAAAAATATACATTAAGGTACTTCTAAGGTCCAATGTGGCGGCATGCACACTTTTAGTACCAACAGTCAGAAGGCAGAAGCTGACTTTTTCATTGCCAAAGCACCTTGACAGAGAAATACCTTCAATTTCTACCAAGTTAATACTGAAATGATGCTGATTAAAATGTTGGCAGCTCCTCTACCCCCAACCAATGCCCCGAGGAGCAAAGGACAAAGTGATGAAATTACAGGAGCTTATACATCAGAGGAGAATCAAGAAGACATAGCATCCAGTATTTATGGAGGAAGAGCCTCTAGGACAGGGCTTGTACCACTGAACAGATCCTGAGGGATGGTGGAAGGAACCTGAATGGTAGAGCAACTGCAACT
The DNA here is from genome assembly GCA_001685095.1 of Ellobius talpinus. Classification (NCBI taxonomy): domain Eukaryota; kingdom Metazoa; phylum Chordata; class Mammalia; order Rodentia; family Cricetidae; genus Ellobius; species Ellobius talpinus. The sequence goes on from LOJH01046235.1 coordinate 17,841, forward strand.
CCACAGCAGGAAGCTCTATCCTTCCAGCATCCCTGCCTTCCCTCTATTTTCTTGAGCTCAGGGGGATAACAACTGACAGAGTATAAAGAATGGAGTTTACTGACCCAAAGCAATAGACTATAAAGTGATGAGTGAGATCTGAAAAGAAATAGATACAGAAGTAGTACTAGGGAAATTCCCAGGAATCCACAGGTTGACCCCAGCTAAGACTCCTAGCAATCGTGGATAGGGTGCTTGAATTGGCCTTCTCCTGCAATCAAATGGGTGACTACCTTAATTGTCATCATAAAACCTTTATCCAGGAACTGATGGAAGCAGATGAAGAGATCCACAGCAAAGCACCAGGCCGAGCTCAGGGAGTCCAATTGAAGAGAGGGAGGAGGGATTATATGACCAAGGGGTGCCATGGGGGGGGCAGGCAAGATCATGGTGGGGAAACCCACAGAGACAGGTGACCCTAGCCTTGGGAACTCAATGACTCTAGACCTACAGCTGGAGAACCTGCACAGAACTGAACTAGACCCTCTCTATGTGGGTAACAGTTTTGTGGCTTGGTGTGTTTGTGGGACCCCTGGCAGTGGGACTAGGATCTATCCCTGGTGCATGAGCTGGCTTTTTGGAGCCCTTACCCTATGATGCCTTGCTCAGCCTTGATGCAGGGAGGAAGGGCTTGGTCCTGCCTCCACTTGATGTGACACCCCATGGAGGCCTTATCCTTTCTGAGGAGTGGAAAGGGGGTGGAGGGAGGTGGTAGGAGCAGGAAGAGGGAAGGGAGGAACTATGGTTGGTATGTAAAATGAATAAAAATTTAAAATAAAAGGAAAATGAAAATACATGATTAATTTTTAAAAAAAAAGAAGCAGTACACAAATCAATCAAGATGAGAAGAGCTGAATCTTCACACACTGTCTATCAACCATACCCACAGGGGGATTAAACAAAACAAAACAAAAACAAAACCTAGTTCAGAAGCCTGTTTGGATGACATGTGGTTCTAGTGTCTGGCATATTCTTCTCCTAATGCCAAGTCAATGAAACAGTTCAAAAGCCTACTACATCAACACAGCAACTTAAGAAATAAGGAACATGGAATACACACTGGGAGGATCCATGTCACTGAAAATAGAAAAGTAAAAGGTAAATAAGGTATAACCAAAAAAAGAAATAAATCCAGATTTTTTTATTTTAAAGTCACCTTAAATTGGTATAAAGCAATTGGGAAGATAAGTGTAGCATCATTAATAAAAACCCAGATACAGATAGTGGGGTTCAACCTGAAGGCCACAAAAGCAGAGCAGCCAGCCACTTGTTCTTATCTCTACCTTACTCAGAAATGGCGATCCTGCCTCCAGTAATCTCAGAATGAGACTGTGTCTGAATGTTGTCTCCTCCTGTCTTATATTCCTCTCTAGAGTTGGGATTACAAGTGTGCACCACTACCACAAGGTTTCTATGACAAACTAGTGTGGCTATTGGATTTAAAGGTGTGTATAACCACTGCCTGGTCTGCAAGGCTGACCAGTGGGTTTGTTTTATTCTCTGATATTCAGGCAAGCTTTGTTTATTAAAATACAAATGAAATAGCACTACAATAAATTCAAAATAAGACTAAAAATAAATATGCTTATTATTATGTTAAAATGAAAAACAAAATATTTTTAAAAATCATAAGAAGTCTCAATTAAAATTCAAGCAAATTGCCTGGGGCATATTAATAAATTCAGATTATCCAGATTTTATTCTTAGATACAGTAGCTGTCAAATGGGACAAAGCCTCACTAAATGAAAAAGAAAGAAAAAGTATGCAAGAGAACCAAAAATCACAGAATAGTATCTGTAATTTTATATACTTTATGCAAGATGTGTGTATTGTATGTACACATATGAACACATATATGATAAGTTCATATATGAAATATGCACATGACATACAATGGGAAGACAGATACTCTAGATAAAGAAGCCAAGAAATAGAGACACAGAGAAAAGGAAAAATTTTTTTAAAGGAATCATAAAATTGAAGCCATCATCTTATGAAGAGATAATAAGTGAAGAATTCTAGTATCTCATTTGTGGTAGCTTAGAATAGTTTTAAAAATAAATTTACATCTTTTTTCAAAGCAGTATAAGAAAGCAAATCAAGACAACCCCAATATGTCCAAAGAAAAATAATGACACAAGCAAACGTATATGTCTGTATATTCATATAATACTGATATTTTAAAATGTGGACAGACTGTATAAACATCAATAATTTTAATACAGCTTTGAAGTAAAAAACACAAAGTTGAATTTAGACTTTAGTTCTCTGTTACTACATGCCAAAAAAATGATGAAACTCTGGGTGTAAGTTAATCTAGTTGATGAATGAAAATATGAGTAGAATTAAAAGTAACTTAGAAACTTTAGTAATAAAAGCTAAAATAGCAAAGAATGTACTTGACAGATGCATATGTAAATCCTATAATTTAAATGGTTGTAAAACAAGATAAATCTATTATGAAATAAATGCAGTGGTAATAATGTATCTTGAAGGACCATAATATAACAAAAGAGAACTCTAATTAAATGCGTTAGAGACAACACAGGACTATAGAGTACTGTGCTATTTTCATTATCTTACACATGGGAGCTCATAGGGAACCAGTTTCTTCTTGACACTGATGCTCAAGTATCTTCTCATAAGAAGTAAATGAAACATAAACCTAATTAAATAGCAATTATACATCGTTCAATTCATAAGACAGAAAACACAGTTCTCTGTATTTAATGCCTCTAGAGTTTATCTGATGAACTTATTGAAATGTGAACTGTGTGGCTAAGCCAAGAAAGGGACTAGGCTTTTACTTCTACTGTGCTCCTGTGTCATGAAACTACTTTCCTGAGGTCCATTAGTTGATCAGCTAAAGTCATAAAAACTTCTGTTTTGTATGTTAAAGTCTATGTTGATCAGAGGCTGAAGGACATAGTTTACTCTGATGCTTTAGTAGTGCTGAGCCACAAGGAAAAGATCAGGAAGCCGAAGCACTTGTACATTAGAGTTTCTGTCCAGTATAGCTCCCCTTGGAAGAAAAAAATGAAGTGGATTGTTTAGATAATTATCATTACTAATAACAAATGACTTTCAATATATACTATTAGACTATATAATAGTATATAATATATACTATTAGAACATCTCAAAGTTTATCCAGAGTGTTTTCAGGGATAGTGGACTAAGAATACCATATAAACTTAATATTTAAAGTGATAGAATATGGCACATATGTATATTTTAAATATGTTGCTTACACTCATTACAGTAGGTATCTTTTGTGTGTATGTATGTGTGTGCTTGCATGCATGTTCATGTATGTGGTTGTGGACAGAAGTTTCTCTTCCACCCAGTCCTGTGGCCATTCAGTCCTAAATAAACACACAGAGGCTTATATTAATTATAAACTGTTTGGCCTATTGCTCAGGCTTATTGCTAACTAGCTCTTACAAGTTAAATTAACCCATAATTCTTGTCTATGTTTAGCCACATGGCTTGGTACCTTTTCTCAGTAAGGCATTCTTATCTTACTTCCTCTGTGTCTGACTGGTGACTGAATTCTCTTAGTCTGGTCACCCTGCCTATACTTCTGCCTGGCTACTGGCCAATCAACATTTTATTAAACTAATATGTGTGACAAGTCTTTACAGTATACAAGAGCATTATCCCACAACATGTGGCAGTTATATGTGTGTGGAAGCCCAAGGTTTATGTGTACGATGTCCCAGTTAGAAGACTTCTTCTGCAGTGGAGGCTCACCGGTTCAGTTGGTCCCTTCAGATAGTTGGCCAGTATCTCTGCCTGCTGTGTGCTGAGATTGTAAGTGGCTCACTGCATCCAGTTGGCATTTATGTGGGTGCTAGAGCTGTGAACTTAGCCCTCACATTTTCACAGCAACTACTTTATCCATGGTGTTATTTACCTAAGCCAGAATCAAGTCTGCCTTTATATAAGGGGGAAAGACTCATGCCCCTGAATTATCAATAGAGGTCCTACTTTCCTTTTGCACAGGAGATATCTGTGATGGATAACCTGAGGAGTTTTGTTATTGTTTTTCAATTTGAATATTGAACTAGAAGAATTAACTATACTTACTGTCAAGCAACTAGGGAGAAAAAGGAAGGAAATAAATATTAGGCATTAAGAAAATCATAACTATTTCTTGAATTTGACAGTTCTAAGCCTATACTCAGTCATTTAAGTGTTATACATAGGGTCTGTGCAGTGCTATGCGTTATTAATATTTCCATTTCTCAGATTATAGAACTGAGGCTCACATCAGCTATCTAAGCTGACCGATATAAGATTTAAATGCAGGAGCTCTTACTCTAAGAACATAGGCAATAAAAATGAGGTGTTCTATTGAGGTTTAAAAACCTGAATGACATTGATCAAGTCAATTGTTCTACTTCCCTTTCCTCTCCTGCTTCATAATCCAGTGATGCACATTGTCTACCTCATCCTTACAATATGGCAAATGTGTGCATACTCTCATTTCATTCCTTTGTGACAGTAAGTACATATTTTGACTCATTCTGTGAAGAAAATAAATTCAATATATTCCTGAGTTTGAAAAAAAATGATGTTTACCTAACAATTTCAACATGATAGGCATGCCTTAATCAATGAAAAGCAATTAGAAAATCACTCTCCAAAGGCAAGGCAGTTTTCAGAATGTCAATATACCTTTTCCCACTGAGCTATTTAATGTTGATTTTTTAAAACTACATTGCCTGCACACAAAATACAATGGTAGTTTGGTATTTGAAAGTGCTAATACTTTTCAAGTTTCCTAAGAAACCATTTCTAGACACCGGGTATTGCCTATGTATTATAGAAAACAAGCTTTGGTGTTGACCAGCCACTTTAATGGTGTAGTGGGATGGGTACACTTTTGATAGCCCTTCCCTATGTATTAGTAATAGATAATAGAAAGAAAGTAGTCATCCTTCCACCAATGGGCAAACCTAGTCCAAAGAAGCTAATACATAATGGCAGACAGCAAGGTTGGCAAATGACTTTGACTTTTCCAAAGTGTCTTAAATATCTTTCAGAAATACTAAAAATTACACCAGTAAGAAAGCATTAAAGTTCATGCTCACTTCTTAAGATTTATGAGAACAGCCTTTTTTCCTTGTTAAAACAAGAGATCAGAAAAGTAATGTGGAACAGGTGACACAATAAATATTTTGTTTGAGAAAAACAAGTAGCTTGACTACTAAGTATCTTGGGATTTATATTGCTGTGAAGAGACACCATGATTCTGCCAACCCTTATAAAGGAAAACATTTAATTAGGGTTAGATTATAGTTTGGGACTGTAGTTCATTGTTATGGCAGGATGCATGGAGGCACATAAGCAGATAAGGTACTGGAGAGGAGCTGAGAGTTCTATATCTGAATCCCTAGTGCTTGGCTTGAGCTTCTGAAACCTCAAAGACCTCCCCCCCATGACATACTTCTTCCAACAAGGCCACACCCACTTTAACAAGTTCACACCTATTCCAATAAAGTCACACCTCCAATAATGTCATTACCAACCACTCTATGGTGGCCACTTTGATTCAAACCACCACAGTAAGACAGGAGAAAACCTATATATTTCCTTCAATCACTTGGTATGCTGGGTACTTTTTAAACTAAATATAAAAGATACCATTCCTAGCATAACAAAAACTTTACCAGAATATGTTTGAAAGCCACCAGAACAGATATTGAGACAGTCTGTCTTCCAAGGAAAATCTTAGACATTTAACAGTTGTGGAGAGAAAGAACACATACAAGATAGTTGTAAAGCATTGTAAAGGTATGATTGTGATTATTTAGTTTTTCTGAATAGTTGAATCATACTAAAACCCAGCCTTCCAGAGTTGAAAAAAACAATTCTGTCACTTACAGCTGAAGATAGTGGACTCAGAGTTGGTTGGCATGGCCGTTTCACATTCATGAAGTTATTTTATAGGGAGACAAAAAAAACACCCTGCTATTTTCTATTGCTAGTCTTATGTTAGTTTATAATGGATCTTGAATTCATCATCATCTCTTTTAATAAAAAAGTTACCAATGCCTGTCAGAAGACCAGCTAGGCCACCTGCCTAGTGACCTTCCATATTTCTCAGCGCCCTCGGGCAGATGCACCCTACTCACCCACAGGCCACACCTGCAAGAAGACCAGGTAGGCTGCCAGCCTATGGACCTCCTTCATTCTCTGTACCCACTCCCAACACTATCCTCAATACACTCTCCGTCCTTGTCACCATAGGACATCCCTCAACTCAGGTAGAAACTCCCTATTGGACCAAAGAACACTTGGGCTACCAGATGTCCAGGTAGACTGCCCACCCACAGACCTCTTCTACTCCCAGTGCCCCCTCCAACACTTTCCCCAACCCCCCCACTTCTTCTCATCTCCACAACAGCTTACAACTCCAGAGGGACATCCCTGGTGGATCAGAGGCCATACAGTCTGTCAGAATTCCAGGTAGGTTGCCCTAGTGATAGCTCATGCTGGCAAGGATTTGAAACCAGGGGAACACTCTTCCACTACTGGTGGGAGTGAAAACTTGTAAAGCCACTTTGGAAATCAATATGGAAGTTTCTCAGAAAAATTGAGGATCAATTTATCTGAAGACCTAGCTATACTACTATAGGCATATATACAAAGGATGCTCCATCCCATCACAAGGATTCTTACTCAACTATGTTGATAACAGCTTTATTCATAATAGACAGAAACTGGAAGCAACCTAGATGTTCCTCAACTGAAGAAATATTTTAAAAAAAACTAGTACATTTACACAATGGATTAATACTCAGCTGTTAAAAACAGTGGCATCATGAAATTTGCAGGCAAGTGGGTGGAACATAAAAAAATCATCCTGAGTGAAGCAATGTAAACCAGAAAGACAAATATGGTATGTACCCACTTATAAGTGGATATTAGATGTAAAACAAAAGATAATCATGCTAGGGTTCATAGGCCCAGAGAGGATAAATAACAAGGAGGAGTTAAGCAAGGCAATGCAAGGGGCTCCCTGGGAAGGGGAAATAGAATAGATTTCACAGAAAGATGGGGTGGGTGAGGTCAGGAACAGGAGAGATCAGTTGAGGAAGAGAAAATACTGGGAGAAATGACTAGAATTGTGGGGCATTTGGGGGGGCAAGGTGGAAACCTAGTGCAAAGGAATCTCCATGAAATGTGTGAGAGTAATCCTAGTAAAGACTCCTAGGAATGGAGAATACAGAGCCTGAATTAGTCATCTTCTGTAAACAGGCAGAGCCTCAAGTAGAGGGATTGGATTTAGAAACCAACACACTCACAAAACCTTCCACATACAGTTTGTTCTGCCTGCAGAGTGTTCTAAGACCAGAGTCTATCAGAATTGCCATCAAAGAGACCTAAGAGACTTCATCTAGCAGCTGACAGGAACAAATGCAGAGTTCAACAACCAAACACTAGGCAGAGCTAAGAAATTCTGAGCAGGAAGGGGAGGAAGGATGGGAGGATTCAGAGTGATAAGGGAACAACAAGAACATAGCCCACAGAATCAGCTGGTTTGTATTCATGGGGGCTCTCAGAAATCAAGGACCCTGTAGGTCTTTTTTCTGAGGAGAGAAGGACTTGGATCCGGGCAAGAGGGGAGGAGGAAGAGATTGGGATGAAGAAAGTAAGGGGCAAGTTTGGTCTTGATATAATATATGAGAGAAGAAGAGAGAAAGAGAGGAGAGAGAGAGAGAGAGAAAGAGATAGAGGAGGGAGGGAGGGAGGGAGGGAAGATAGAAGGAAGAAGACTTGGCTTTCTTACAAGATGTACTATAACTTGTGCAACATATACCCTTTCCTTCACCAAGTCACTTTGGTCCATGTTTTATTACAGCAACAGAAAGGTAACTAGAACAATAAGATATCCTTAGTAGTACATAATGGTATTCTGCAGAAATCTAATATGGTAAAGATCTCCTTATTGTGATGGATAAAAAAATAAACATCTCTGAAGAACAACGATGAGTATATATTGCTGTCTCTGCCAAATTCAGGTAACTACATCTTATTGATGGAGATTGAGAAATTGAAAACTGAATAGCTGTGTTCCAAGTACCATTAATTTATCTTCATTAAGATATCATATCTACCACAAATGTGATTGAGACTACTTCCTTAAAGTTATGGTAGGCTAGCATACAAGTGTCTTAATGCATTTTTGCTTATTCCATTAATGAAATTCAGAAGAGATAATTAAACATGGTTTAAGCATTTGACACTGGTACTAACTACAGTGATTTTTCCTCAATTGTGTTACTGATTACTACATCGGTAAGTATAGAAAGTGGGAAGTTGATCGATTCCACTTGGCCATTACTAGCATCATGACCCTTATTTCATTGGTCAGAGAACCAATGTGAACATTCTGTTAACTACATCTGTCTGAATTATATATACTTTGAACAGGAATATTGATGTAGGAGGGTCATCTGTCTATGTGTTACTTTCATTGGTTAACAGCCCTTAGGTGGGTGGAGTAGACAGAACAGAATTCTGGGAGAAAGAAAGCC
>LOJH01046237.1:0-13441 GCA_001685095.1 Ellobius talpinus
GGGTCATGTGACTGAATTGGGGTGAGGGACCCATTGTCAACAGTGAAAACTTTGCGAATGTGCAATGAACCTGAAGCGTTTCTGGCCATGCTCACTGTTGACCTAAGGCTTCACAGTGGGCTTGCTCTGAACACACAGTCCCCGCACCACACAGCGCCAATGAACACGGCCTGAACCAAACAACTCAACTGTGATTTTAGACTGCTCTATGTTGTGAACTCAATGTTGTTACCTTACAAGGTTTTCTGCTCTTGCAGAAACATAATGGATCAATATATGGCTTTAATATTTTCCTACTTTCACCCCTCAGAATAACAAATAAATCTGTCTTTGGAGTGTATCCCATTACAATGTTTGATTCTTAAAAATCACTTTTTGAGTTACTGACTTCAATTCATTTGTAAAAAGTATTCAATTAATTTTGGTTTGAGATCGAGGCAGAGTTTCTAACAATTTCTGAATGGCGTCAGACATACTTTTGCCATTTGCTCGCATTCTTAGAGCACTAATAATTCGGGAAGTTCTGGGGCCTAAAATTGTCACAAGTAGGAAAAGCTTAGGAACTTTAAACTAGAACATCTGTCACGCACTGGACCTTTATCCTGTCCCCCTCGTGTGCCCCTCACTCTCCCACTGTATCTGGTCCGCCTACATCCAAGGTTTGTCTCTTGTCAGCTCTTGTCACTGGTGGCCCAGCAGAATACCCACCATTCCTAGAAAATCATGCATTTCGGTGTCTGTCAGTCACTCTTTGACTTCTTGCTTCTCCCAACTCAATCTTTTATTACCCCTTACTGTTTCCTCCATATCCATGGCTCAGGCTTGGTTGTCCCGTGGCTTCATATGAATGTTTTCTACTAAATGCTTCTCTTAAAGCAATAATGTGAGCGCCTGTCTAAAATGTGTAATTATTTTAACTCTGTTATCTGGATGAAAGTCTTGAACTCTCTTTTCAAGGTGTTCTAATTTCCAAAGAAATCAAATCAATAAAAAAAGTTCAGTCACCTGGATACCTTTAACATATCTGTTTAGAAATATGCCAAGGGGAAAATGCTAACAGAGTTAGGATTTTGAGAATTTGACATGGAGCTATCTTTTCTCCATAAATGACCATGAGTTGTGTGAGTGAACGAGGTGGTGAATTTAGAGTCAGCTGGTTGTAGAATAACTTCCACTTAAGGGTGACTTTCTATCACCAGACACTGTCCTCGCTGTTTGCTTTGCTTCAGTTACAATTGTACAAAGAATCATCTCACAGGTTTGAAAAGAACCCAAGTCAGAAGTCAGTTAAATGTTTACTTGCTACATAGACCAGATTCGCCTCAAAATCTCTATTCTCCTGCCTCAGCCTCCTGAGTCCTGGAATTAAAACTAGCCACTACCAAATCCAGCTTGCACTGTGTTTAAATTGTGATCCTGGCTCCTGCCTGGTCTTTGTGTAGACAGTGTTTGTTCTATCTGAGTAGCTTTTCTTACAGTTGCAGGATTGCAATCTTTGGAAACCTTGGAGACATTGCATGTTGTTAGAAATGGCATTGGAAGCTGGGAGTGACTCATAGCTGTCTCTGCACAGGAGACAGAGATAGTGAGTTCATGGCCTGAGCTACAGGAGGCTGGAGATGGTGAGTTCAGGGCCTGAGCTACAATATCAAGACCCTAGTTAAACAAAACCATGATCTCTGGAAGTGTTTCCACTGATCCCATTGGTGATTTTGTTTTAACACCAATTGAAAGATGGAAACCAAAGAAAATTGCGTGAATCAAAAGTTGCTAACACTTGATTTCCTCCCCAGTTGATGAAGCCAGGTGGCCCTAGCTCCAACTCTCAAATGTTTGTAGCCTGACTGTAGCCACATCAGGCCCCTTTCTTCCTCTTTTCTCCAGTCACAGGTATAGGCTTGCAAGAAAGGGAACGTGGGTCACACAAAGTAACTCACCCTTCGTGGACCTGGGTAGGTGCCTTGTGTGTAGTCAGGGATCACAGCAGCTCAGCTGTAGGATTTGGATTATTTATCTACATCCTACCTCCATTTTAATTACAGAAAAATAGCTTTATGTTTTAGTTACTAATGATTCTTTTTTCTTTTTTTCAATTCTAGGAATGTGGCCAAGAGCTGAGCGTTTCCCTGGTCTGACTACTTCAGGCTCCATAATCCTGGTTGAAACATTCAGCCATGGTATGCCCAGGCCAGGGTGCTATTGAAGCAGGAAGAGGTTTCCTTTTACCTGGGAAACTGCGAGGGAACAAAAGGAGTAACTAAAGTAGAGAGAGCCCAAACAGCTGATGTCACAGAATGTTGAATAGTACGACCAATTCCTCTGCACCCAATTCTAGGCTTCCCGAAATTCTCATGAGCTGTATTTGTATATCGCTCTCTTACGGGGTGGGGTGGGAATACCAGTGTGACTTTTACCCATATGCTATGTCTTTCATCAAAGTGAACCACTTGATCCCCTGGTTTATTAACTTTGCCCTAGGTGATGTTGGTCAGGGTTATCTGACCTCCTGAGCCTAGAGCCCTGATAGAATGAGCTGGGATGCCTGTAGGGAAGTCATAGGGAACTGAACTGGTATCCCTGGAGGTGCCTTCCTGCCTCCAGGGGACAGCCAGATACGACTGCTTACTTCTGCTTGAACTTTTACACCAAGACTTTGACCGAGAATTGTACGTCTTTCCCTGACTCACCCTACCAGACTGTGTGACTCAGACAGTTATTTGGGTAAGCAGACAATCATCTTACGCAAATTCGTTATAAAGATATAGTAAAAGAAATGGGGGAACTGTCTTAACACAAATTATAGTGCATGATTGGCGGGTCCATCTTCAGTAGACACAGCCCTCATCACCTAGTCTGAATATTGTTCCATTTATAAAACAAAAGGAACATAATTACCCAAACTACTCATTATATCTAAAATTGTTTCATTCCACATAGTGAATAATCCCAGGAAGAAATGTGTCACGCACCACCGAGGTGAACAGCCTCCGAAGCCCATTGTGTGCCTTGCTGCTCTGCTAGGGCCCTGGCTTAATTTGAAGAACTGAGTGCAGGGACCATTATCTCTTTTTGGCTAATGAAGAAATGAAGGGTAGTGTCTTCATTTTGGATGCTGTAGAGAGTTGATTCAGATCAGAAATAGAAAAAAACCCATATATTTTTATTAATTCTTTGAGAATTTTATACATGTATAGGATGTCTTTGATCATAGTCACCCCTCATCTTCCCTCCAATACTTTCTGGATTCACCCTCACCCCAGCCCCTCCCAACTTCATGTCCACTTTTAATTTTTTAGTAACTGGACAAGTCCAATTTGTGCTACGCATATACTCATGTCCAAACATCCACTGGAGTACGGTCAGCCTGCCAAGAGCCACATCATAAAGAAAACTGACTTTCTCTCCTCAGCTAGGGTGGGAGCTTTGAACTCTTTCCTGCTCCAGTTTATAATGTTGTCTTGTGCAGGCAACTGTATCCACAGGAGTTCATGATGCTGTCACCCTGTCAGGTCCAGAAGACATCGTTTCACACTGCTCCTTCCTAACCTCTGGCTCTTACATGCTTCCTGTCCCTTCTTCTGCAATGGTGTCTGAGCCTTAGGGCAAAGGAGTGTGATATAGAGGTCCCATTTGGGGCTGAGCATTTTACAGACACTTCTTCTTCACACTGGCCAGTTGTGAGTTTCTGGTTTAACCACCACACATTGCACAAAGAAATTTCTTTGATGAGTTCTAAGAGCTGCTGTAACCTATGGAGATAGAGATAGAAGTTTAGAGGTGACTTGATACTATGACTACTTAGCAAAATAATAGTAGTTGGAACTACTATGAACTAGAATAGGTCCTGGGGCCTGTGAACGTTCCAACCATGGGTTCTTGGTCAGAGTTACAGTACCAGATACATGTTTCCCCACTGTGGACCAGACCTTAGATCCAGGTAGAAAGCTGTGGGTCACCACCATAATGCTTGTAACACTATTGCTCTGTGCACATGTCCCATTACACTGGCTAGTCTTACAGCTCTCAGGGTTCACACTGAGACAAGACTGCTGATGACTTTTCTCACTCAGTGGTTTGTAGGCTATGAGCACTAACAAGCAGGGAGGAAACTCCCTGCCTAGTACCAACTTGATTTGTCTGTGTCTAAAATGTGTGATGTTTCAGCAGTAGAATCTTAGCAGTAAGGTTTTAACAATAGGATCTTATCACTCTGTGGGTCACCAAGAACAGTAGCAAGGGATTTCCTTGTTTTAGGTATCCCCAGAACACCTCTGATCAACAACTCTAGGGGAGACATTTCATACCTGACACTGGGCTTTTTATTTGGCAACCTATGGCTTCTGGCAGGGGCATAGTCCCTGTGGATGGTGTCTTAGGGTTCCTACTGTTTTGATAAAACACCTTGACTAAAAGCAACTTGGAGAGGAAAGGGTTTATTTTATCTTATCCTTCTGGGTGACAGTCCACCCCTGAACAAGGCAGGGCAGAACTTAAGCAGGGCAGAAAGTGAAGCAGAGACTTCAAAGAAGGCTGCCTACAGGGTTGTTATCCTTAAGATCTTTCTGCCCCCTCCCACCAATGGCCCTTTTCCTGATTTCAACAGGTAAGGAGTAGAAAAATTTAAAGCCACGTATTCTCTGCCACTGAGCCTAGATTGCAGGATCCAATATCACACTGTCTTTGGCATTTTTTCCAGAGTTATGAACAAAGTTTAAATACGAGGTATCTGTGTTAGCATTGGGAAATCTTCTAGTTAGAAATGGTCACACTGAGTGTGGTGATACACACCTGCAATCCTAGCACTCAGAGGGCTGTGGCGAGGATAGAAAGTTCAAGGCCAGCTATGCTGTCTGACCTGTCCAACCTGCCTCTAGATAATTATAAGATATCAGAGCTATCAGCGATAGAAAAATTCCAGAGCTCCTTAAATTCAGAAGGCCGAAGCTAGATTTTAAAAAGAAAACCTACTTTACAGCAGATAACACTTGTTTGTAGCTGTGTGCGTGCATGTGTGTGTGCAAGATGAACCTTGTATGCATGTGTAAACATGTTACATGTGTGAGTGTGGGAATGCAGCAGCCATGATGAGCGTGTGGAGGTCAGAGGATGAGCGCCTTGTTTGAGACAGACTCTCTTTGTTGGTTTTGTGCTACTCACATCAGGGAATTTTCCTGCCTCAACCTCTTATCTCCCCCAAAGGAATGCTGGGATTTCAGATGCGTACTTTATAAGTCTGGTTTTCCCATGGGTTCTTGGAGATTCAAACTCAAGTCCTCAGTCTTGCCCAGCACGCATTTCTGCCTACCAACCCGTTACTCAGAACTCTGAAACAGAACTTTTAAATCGTACCTCTGCTTCTGCATAGAAGTTCACTGCTAGCTGATTAGTTTAATGGGATTTACTTCAAGTGAAGAAATGTTCATTCAGCTATTATGTGATGGACACTTCATTACGAAACCTCTAGGCAGTCATTTTATGCAAGCAGAGGAGCGAGTGTTTTCAACCCAGAGCAATAAATACTGTAAGGTCCCGTGCTGTCTGGGTGGGAGCATTCACATTCTCATTGTGGGTAAACTCATGAACGAGGGAAAAAAATATTCTTTTTGCCTTAAGGCATGCCTTTCTTTGTTTCTTTTAGTAATTATACTTTCTGGGAAAGTGAACACATTTTGTGTTGACAGTCTGAAGAAAAAAATAATTAGAAAAAAGAAAGAAAATGAAATCAAGCACACTTATGCCTTGCCACATAGCTGTTGTGTGAGCTGAGCGGTGGAGTGCTGTCAAACCGCGTTCTTCAGGCTAATGGGCGTAGAGCAGGAATGGCAGCCATGCAGAAGCCGATGATAGGTGAAGAAGGCCCAAACTCCACCTGCAGTAACTGCTCCTGTTTCTGGGGTTTGTTTGTTGTTTTCCAGAGATGGGAATAGAAAGTAGAGTCTTAATTATGACAGACTAAATACATTTAATGCTTCGATGACAACTTGAAAGGTGACATTTTGTAGTCCCTGAAGCCACATTTGGTTGACTCTGGCTATGGCTGCAGAGAGAAAGCAACTAGGCTATTTCTTCACCCAGGATATCTATTTCTCCTGTAGTCAAGTGCAAACCGGAAAGGAGAAGAGGCCAAATCCCACTTCTGTCCTCTCAGTGACGGGGAGGGAGACATGGGAAATGTTGTGAGGTAAAGCAGCATTTGAACTGTTGTCAAGACACAGAGAGTTTGGAAGCAGGGGACTGAGCTCCCTCAGGGACTGAGGCATCGTGGCACTCCTGTGTGTGTTGGCAGACAAATGCCAAGCATGATGTTGAGAGCGGGACTGGATTAGCATGGGCTCCAGCAACATAGCTATCAGGCTCTTGAGGGAAAGAAGCGGTTTCACTTGCTCTTCATTTTCTACAGAGCCACCTACATCTCTGGCGTGCTCAAAATAGCCTGCAATAATTCATCACACCATGCCTTGCTATTTTCGCATTCCCCAGGGGAAACCATAAAGGCTGTGTTTATGCTAGTCTTGCTCTTGGCTTTGCCTGCAGCTGTGACAATGGATGAATCCCTTGGACCCTGTAGACCAATCAAAAGTGTTACTGTGTAAGATTGCTGAAGAGACAGCCATAATTATTATTTCTAAAGGCTTTGCCATTTGGATGTAAAAGGGTTGTGATAGTCAAGGCTATAGGGCCCTTGTTTCCATGCTTGCTATCCTTGGAAAAATGACATCCTGAAAATAGAATAAATATATTCTAATAGTTTTACTGTCTGTTATGAAAACAAAACCTTTGTTGATTATTTTAAGGGGGAAAAATCAAAATTTATTTAACATTGTATTTGTTAGTGTTTTGCTAATATTTCTTTGATTTTTTTACATAGTCACATACTACTTTATTTGCATTGAAAGAAAATAGTTCAGGAGAAAGACTAAGGTATTTGTCAAGGAAGCTGAGTAAATGTGCATGTATGTAGCCCAAATGCCTAAATTTTCTCCTTCTATTTTCCTTGACTGGCCAGTTCAAGCTATATTAGATTGGATATAATGTAGACAGTCCCTCCAAAACATTTTTTTGGTTCTTATTGGAAGAATTTATTGTAGAAAAAGACAAAGGGATAAAGTAGGTCTTGTATTGATTGTCCTGGTGAAGCAAATAAAATCCTGTAGACGTTGAGGTGAGCACACCATTAATCACATATGGTTTAAAGGATGTTCTCTAGAATGTGCTCTGGCTGGTAGGGCACAAGAAAACACACACACACACACACACATATTAGACATTCTTTCTAAACTTTGATAGTTCACAGAGATTGATACTTTATAATATGATGCTTCTTTTCTGTAACATTTATGGACTTCCCATGTGGTTGGGACAAGGACACCTGATATTCACATCCATGGACTCTGACATCTGAGTAGTATTCTATAGTATATATACATACCACGTTGTATATCATCCATCCATCAGTGGCCTAGTTGTTTATGGCCTATTGTTATGGTAAAGACTCCAACACTCAACCATGAAAGAGTGAAGTACTGTCCTTTTGTCTGTGAATGGACCAGAGGATGTTATGTTAAGTAAAATAAGCTAGGCACTGAAAGACAAGTTCCAAAGGTTCTCTATCCTATGTAGAACCTCTCATAGTACTTGCAAATAGGGCAGAGGTTCCCAGAGGCTGAGAGAGAAGAGGGAGGGATGGAGAAAAGCTGAGTGATGCTGCTAAGTTGTAGACAGGAGAAGGAAATTGATGTTTTGTTGTGAGGCTGGGTGACTGGATAATATCCTGTTTTTTTAAAGCTAAAATGATGAGTTTTGAATATTTTTTACCATAAATAAGGAGGAGTTCATTCTCTCAATTTCAACATTATATAATGTGCACATATATTTTGGTTCTTGTAAATATATGCATTCTTTAAGTATCAGTCAAAAGTTTTACAATAAAAGAACATTATAACATTTAGAAATATTAGCAGGATGGTGATGGTGCATGCCTTTAATTCCAGCACTTGGGAGGTAGAGGCAGGAGGATCTCTGAGTTTGAGGCCAGCCTGGTCTACAGAATGAGTTCCAGGACAGCCAGGGCTATTAGAGAAACCCTGACTCAAAAATTTAAAAAAAGAAAAAGAAATAACACAATAGTGTTTCAATTTTTCTCTATACAAACTATCTTAAATAAAAGTAGTTTGTCACCTACAAATTGGTAGTTTGTCATTTACAAAGGTACACTCAAGAGCCACATAATCGAGTAACAAGTTTTCCCTGAATGTTTCAACTAAGTTTATGATTTGGTGTTGGGCTGTATTCATAGCTGCCCTGGAGCGCACGTATGGGGTGGGCCACAAGTTGGACAGACCCCTACCCAGTGAGCCAGTGACTCCTGTGAGCTTTTGCTCCACCATGATCTAAAGAAAAGGGCTGAACAGAGGGTGCTAGGGATGAGCTCCTGCTGAGAGCAGCCGCTCCTCTACTGCTCCATGGAGCATCGCTACAGGGCTTGGTACACAGCCAGTGTCAGTGAACGCTGGACCAGTGAATGAAGGGGACTGGCGATGCAGACTCTTTGTGGATCATGAGAGCAAGGCCTCATCCAATGTTTAATACTATTGAACGCGATAGCAAGGATAGACAAGGAAGTAGTTTGCGGTTTTCTTTCAGAGGTTAGTGAAACAAATTTCTGTTTAAAAACCAAAATCTAGTAGTTTTTAATAGACTTCAATTTAATATAAAAATGGTTTAATGACTTGGTGATAACATCATTTAAACAGCATCTTTTTAGTTTTAAAGGTACAGATTATCCAGGTGTGGTGGGTTTTGGTTGGAGTCCCAGCACTCAGAAGGCAGAAGCAGGAGGATTATCATGAGTTTGAGGATAACCTGGATTAGGTGACAAAATCAAGGCTATTTTGGCCCTTGTTCCAAAAAAGAAAAAAAACCCATAAACAAACAAATAAATATAAAAACTGCAGTTGAGAGTTCATAGAGGAGTAGTTATGGCTAGATAAAATGTCATTAATAAGTGTGAATAATTTTTAAAATCATAATTATACACATATAATTTTGCACATTTTTGATTAAAAAAGACTTAATTACATGTTTATTAATGATTGGTAGGAAATGCAATTAATTACTAACTGTAACCTTTATGTAATGAGATTAATGACAGGACTGATTTTATGTTTTATGTGTGTATATGGTATATGCACATGGGAGCACACATGTGTACAGGTGTGCTTCTCCATGTGTGCATGCATGTGTATGTGCATGTGTGAGGCAAGAATTATTGGCACATATAGTCATATATTACTCCCACCTTACTTTTTGAGGCAGGTTCTCTCACTGATCCCAGAACTCATTACTGCAGCTAGACTGGCTGGCCAGTGAGCTCCCAAATCCACCTGCTCAGCCCAACCCCTCAGCACTGGGTTACAGATATGTACCCCTAACAGCCTTTGTATATGGATGTTGGGGATCTATCTCGGGACCCCATGCTTGTTCACTGAGTCTGTTACTCACTATATCTCCCCAGTCTTCTCCTCTGAAATAATTAAGTTCAAAGAGAATACATACTTCTATTAGAAACAGACCCAACCAGCACAGTTATTTTGAAATTTTATTGTGAGGGTTAGAGATATCAGAGCCAGAAACCTTTAGCCAAAAGGCAGTCTCTCTTCTAAGTATAGATGAGACTAGCTGGTTTTCTTTTTATTGTTCATTTCTGGGTAAGAAAGGCAACAGAATCAGAGAGAATGGCACACTGGAAGATGCATACCCTTCAGTGCATATAGCTCAATATGATATAAAGCCTTTTAAAATATTAGTGAGAAGAGTTGGAAGATGAGCAGTTAGTTGTAAGAACTACAAACCTTCTAATGCCAATCCGTTCTGGTGGAGAGCAAACTGGAGGAATTTAGTGGCAGTGAGTTTTCTAGTCAAGGTAGGGATGAAGCCCAGGAAGCAAAGGCTTAGCAAAGCTTGCTGTAAGTCTCTTGTGGAGGTGGCATTATTGCACCTACAATGCAAAAAGAAGAGATGAACCACTGTGGGTCCCAGTGTGGACTTTTCCCCTTTGAGTAAATCCTGGGAGATGAGAGGCTGCAAGGGAAGCTCCTCTATACCCATTGGGACTGGCCACTCACCAGCAGAAACCAATAAACTTATTAAAATCTCAATTTATAAAGGTGATAGTATAATCAATTAACTAAGACACTGATTCAGTAAAAAAAGAGGATGTATAATGAGTCATAAATACAGCCAGAAACCCAATTTCAAATCTTAGGGATATCTAATATGAGACATTGATTGACAGCCCCTTCCCCCCCCCCGCTCTTGACCACACTCTCAAAGACAGTGATCCACTGACATTTCCTTGATAAATATGCGTGTGACTCATTCATAGCTTATTTGCCTATCAGCTATCAGTCAATCATCTATCTTTCATCTATCGATCTTTTCTATCATCTACCTACTATTTACCTATCAGCCACCTATCATCCATCTATCAAATGCCAATCTATCATCTATTGGTTATCACCTATCTATCATTATCATCTACCAACCAATTATCTGCCATATCTCTATCACCTACCAGCCAATTATCTATCATCTTTCAATCACCTATCTGTCTGCCATCTATCATTGATCCATCTAAGCATTTCCCTATCAGTCATATAATCATGTTGTGTAAGCATGGGTACCTTCTGAGAAAGTTGTCATCAGGTGGTTTTATTGTACAGACATCAAAGGGGCAGCTGTGGTGGGGTGGGACATGCCTGACTGATGAGTAATGGCCATTACTGATTTCCTTCTTTCATGGATCTTAATCATTTCCAGTTCTGTTTCCAGATCGTTGACTGTGGCCTCTAGCTGGCAATGTTAGCCCTGGATTTTGCGCTCTTAGAGCCATGATGAGCATAACGACATGCAATTCAGTAAAGCACAAAGGAACATGAGGAATGTGGCAAACAAGGGGTGGATGAGGCTGCCACACTTTCCTACAGTTCTAAGTAGAAGTGCATTCTGCCTTAATGACCCAGTGACTTAGTGAGGTCAGACTTTCACTTTCAAAGCTGCAGCACATAAACTAAAGCTATTCTACTCTTCAACCCAGTGGGCCTTAAGTTTCATGCACATGGGGAGCCTAGGGGGGTGTTGCTGTGGAGTGTATGGGTTTCCAGTTCAATGCTGGATCTCCTCGGCTGGAATTTCTAGGGGAATGCCTTATATCTGCATGTTAGCAAGATCTTTGGTAGTTATGCCTTGGATCTCACTTAGGAGACACATCCCTTCTGGAATTTGTCAATCAGCTTCTGCTTTGACAGAGAGTGATGGCTTGGGAGACACTGAGTGTCTCAGCCGGAACTCCTCCCTTTCCTCCCTGAAGGGCTGTGACTGGTGCATACAGGAGAAGCTGAAGCTGAATGTTAAAGCTCACTCTTCCCCTTTGCTTTCCTCGCATCTCACATGTGACAGAACGTCTCTGAAAGAGCTGCCTGAACTATCATTGTCTGGTTTCTTAGTGAGTACTGCTTTATTAGCCACAGACAACCGAATTGCATTGTTTCTGGAGTGGACCAGTTCCCTTCCCAGTCCTGGGGCGGTGGGACGATCATCTCAGCCACACTCAGGTAGTGACGTCACAGTGAATCCATCCTCACAGATGGGTGGTGCTGAGGGAACTCCTGTCACCAAAGGGAGAATGCTGTGCCTTCTGGACTTGAGCTAATTATGACTAATGAGTTAAGCTTCACTATCGCCCTTTCATAGAGGAAACCACTGCAGCCCCACTAGGATGTCTATTTTCTATTTTAAATTATCACATGATCATAAAAGTGTGGCATCCAGGGCTCTGTAGTTTGAAGGGAATATGTGAGGGCCAAGAATGTGGCTCAGTGGTACTGCATTTATCTACTGCGTGTAAACCTCTGGTTCCATTCCCAGTATGGCAAGGCAAGAAAGAACATACTGGTCCTTTTACCTGAAATTAAATCATGTATAGAAAATATACTAGGCAACTGCGTACTTGATAAGAGAAATACTTTGACTGTAATATAATATTGTACTTGCCACTATTATATTACATTACAGAATAATTATATTTAGTTCAAAATTCTGTCTGTGAATTAAAAAATATTAAATCTATCAATAACATTTTACTAGTTTCTTGCATAGTGAATCTATCTCAATAATTACTCAATAAAATATCAAGAAATAGTATCATCCTTTTCAAGTGGCCTTGATCTCCCATTTCATAAAATTAACAGACATTAAAATAGAATAAAATAAGGGATTGCTTTTTCATTCTTCCCAGATAACTAGATGTTCCTTCCTGTTTTGTGTGTATGTGTACATGTGTGTGCTCGAGAGCTCTCATTCATGTGGGTATTCATGCACATATGTGTAGATTTGTGTGGAAGCCAGAGGTTGACATCAGTGTCTTTCTCAATCTCTATCTTCTTATCATTATTGTTACTATTAATTTTTTTGAGATAGGGTTTCTCACTGAACCTGGAGCACATTGATTCATGCAGACTGGTTGCCCAGCAAGCCCAAGGACCATCTGACATTTGCCTCCCCTTCCCAGACCCTGTTCACTGGCACTGGAGTTACAGACTTGTGCCCATGTGTCCAGCTTTTCAGTGGTTGCTGGAGATCCATACTCAGGTCTCATGCTTGGGCAGCGGGCATTTTACCAGCTGGGCCATCTTGCTGACCTTTCTGCTCCTTTAGGCTAGAAAGCAACATTGCTCATCATACCTGCTTCAGATTGACCACGGTGTTTATTCTTGTTTCAAATTTAACATTTCAGGAAAGGGGCTGCAGAGACGGCTTTGTGGGTTTAGTGCTTGCTGCACAAGCGTGAGGGCTTGAGTTTGGATCCCTAGCACCTGTGTAAAAAGCTGGGTATAACCAGTACACACCTGCAACTCCGGCGTGGGAAATGGGATAGAAGGATGGGCAGATCCCAGAGGCTCACTGATTAGCCAGTCTAGCTGAAACTGAGCTCCAGGTTGGTGAGAGACTCTGCCTCAAAAAAAAAAATAAGGTGGAGAGTGATTGAGGAAGACATCAGACAAAGACCTCTGGCCTTCATATATGTACAACATGTGTGAATGCACCCACATATGTGTGCACACACAAGTACAACACACATTAAGAAAGGATAAGGAGTAAAATCACTGCCATCATTAATCTCGTTACCTTGAAGTTACAGTTAATAATTTTGTTTCCTACCAATCTTTCTGTTAACATGCATGAAATTAGATAATTTTTTCTGGTTATGAATATGTAATGAGGGTTTTTAAAAATTGTTCTTACTTGTAGCCTTAACAACTGTAGCGCCCGCCTGTACTATGTGACAGTACGGCACTACTCCTGTATTGCGGTGCCTGCACAACAGGAACATTCGTGAGCCTCGGGCAAGGGGCTGGAGATTGAAACACACAAAGACACACAG
>LOJH01046238.1:0-11201 GCA_001685095.1 Ellobius talpinus
ACATTGTGCCTGGTTGTCTCCCCAATGGCTTTCCAAATCTGCAAAACACTCAGAGGTTAGCACTGTGTTGCCTGTATAACAAAACCTTCTCCAGAGCATGGACAGAACACAGCAGTGTCTTCAACCACCATCCCATAACAAAGAGAACCGCGCTGAAGCACTCGGAAGCTCTGTGGTCATCTGCGCTCAGCAGTGGCAGGTGACCCCAGAAGTTGACGACTAAGATGCTAAAGTCAAATATAAGCAGAGTCTAACGCAGCATGAAAAGGTTCCAGCCATTTGTATCAGTTCCTTCCTCCAACAATCAAGGTTGGTGCAAAGCATGGACAGGTGGTGCTAACTTAATTAATTAGCTCCCATAATCCTCAGTCATTCTCTCTGAGCCGTTATGTTTACATACCTGGAGTCTCCCTACATTTCTCTACCCTTGAACTCAGAGGGCCTGACCTAACCTGCTCAGATTGATTCAAGGCCAAAGGGGAATGTGACCCTGCTCTCCCACTACACCTGATGACTCCCGGGGTCAGAGAGGCCCTGGGTTTGCACTGTGGCTGTAGCCTCTCTACCCACTATATCTGCCTGTTGTGGGAGTTTCTGGCTAAGCAAATGACCTCCACCCTTAGCATAACTTTTTGGTGGAAGGAAATACCCCTTACTTAGTCTTGGGGGATAATTACCCAGCCCAGGACAGGCTTGATCATCTTCACCTGTATTGTTCTAGTGGGGTATCTTCTGTGAACTGTTCCTCGGGCTTTGCAGCCTCCAAGAACCTGCTTTGCACACGGTTTGGCTTCTATCAGTCTCTTCCTTAGGAAGTCTAGCAAGACAAAAGTCTTGCCACATCTGTCTTCAGGTATCCAAACAGATTCCTTCCTTTGCTTTACTGGTCCCGTCCCCTCCCATGTTCCACAGCCTCACAAGCCAGGCTGATCCAGGCTCTTTCTCTGCTTCTTTAGAAGTCTTTCCCAATCCCAGCAGGTCAGATGCCACCAAGGGTCTCCTCATTCCTCTAGTTTCTTGCACGGGACCATGGTTAAGGCCCCCATCTGCATGTTCTGTTACAGATTTTTCCTCTTTTCCAGCCTTTCTCTCATCCTCTTTTATCTAACTTAGTAGCCAAGTCAGAGGCTAACATGGAGGATGCTGCTGCATCTTCCTGTCTTGTTGTAATCGTTCCTCCTCTACACAAACCAGCTCCTGCTTGGTCGCCATCTCTGCCTCAGATGCATTTCTAACCACACACAGTAGAGGCCAGACAACCTCTGCTGCTGTTTGCTGACAGTCTTGGCTCTTGTGCACTAATGTCAAGACTGCAAAATTTCCTCTAAACCTGGAACTCTTTTCAGATCATCTCCATATTCAAGTGGTGGAGCCCAGTCATCAAGAAGGCACGCACCCTATACCACACAGACAAAGACTGCCGTCCTGGGATTCCTCCCACAGACACTCCTAACCCCAGTCTCTCAGCCTTAGTTGCATGTCTCACTACCATAGCAAGAACCACTCAGCCTCTGTCAGAGCACAAAGGCTGGGTAACACACACTATACAGGAAAGGACAGCTTTTACCAGCATTTCCTCCTTGGACCCCTCCCCTCCACCAGGCTTCTTTGCATGCCTTGCTACCCACAGCCAGGACCATGTCTTTACTCCTCCCCAAGTTATGTTCTGGCTCCTGCTGTGTGACAAAACTTGTCCTGGGAAGATGTGACCCACCCCCATGACTGACCAAAGTATAGATAACCACCAAAGGCCAATTCGGTGGATCAGTGAATTTTATTTGGTTTACCTACAAGTGTATGGGCGAGGGCTTATTTACAGGAGCTGCATTGCCGGGGTTGGCCCTAGCATGGGTGACAGCTCGCAGAGCTGGAAACCTGGAGCACACTGCTTAGCCGAAAGGCAGCTCCTAAGGTTGGAGAGTGTCCTTTCTAGATGACTGTTGGTCTAAACCTCTTCCAGGGAGCTTGACTGGTTTCTGCTTCTTCCAGGCGGCTGGTCTGCTCTGAGAGTCTTCTCTGCAGCTTAGCTTCACTTTCCTGAGAGGAACTCTCAGCTTTCACTGCTTAGTCTGGCAAGGAGAGGCCTAGTGGGTCTGGTCAGTTTCAGCGATTTCCTGAAGCTATTTTGAGTTATTCGCCTTTCTTCTTAACAAGCTTCCCTACAGGATGAAATGTTTCTGTCTCCGAGGAAGCTACTAAAACCTGGTTAGTAAAGAATGGCTGAGAGGTTCCTACTGGTGGCTGGGCAGGACAGTTTGGGGAGAAACTCATTGTTTAAGGGAAAATCCATAGGAGTACTTTGTCACAGAGTGCTCAAAAATCCAGAGTACTCTGGCCATCCTCACCTCATTTAATCATGCAATTATAAGAAACGTTGATGCTCGCTGTATTCGTCAGTATATATGATAAGAATTGGATGAGTTTTGGAAGTTTGGCTCTGAATGGCATTCCCGAGGGATATAATATCATGGTGTCTTGCCGGATGTGGGGATGGAGGTTGTACGCTTTGGCCAGCTGTATTGCATTGTGCTAAAGAAAGTGGCAGGGAACACAGTCTGAGATTGTCATGTGTGTGTACACATGGATGTCTGATGGGTGTTCTAAAGAAAGGGGCAGGGAACGCAGTCTGGGATTGTCATGTGTGTGTACACGTGGGTGTCTGATGGGTGTTCACCGGCACGTCCTCAGGAAATCCAGATGGAAGTTGGGCTGTTCTTGATGAGGACGTTCATGGATAAGAGTGATTTTCAGGAAAGGACCTTGTAACCCCTCCTCCCAGCCAAGTCTGATGCTTGACACTGTGCCAATGAAGAAACTGAGGCCATTGGTAGAGGTCTAACTGGCCGGACTGCTGGAAGAATCTAGGATCGCATGCTCTGTGCTGGCCATCTCCTCAGCTTTTGATCACTTAGGCTGGGGTGGCCCGCCTCAGTTTCCAGAGCTGTCATGCCTGTGTGAGGATATCAGAGTGTAGGCCTGTGAGGATATCAGAGTGTAGGCCATGGGTTAGGGCAAAGCCCACCTGTATTCACACAGGAAGCCACATTCTCTGGTGTTTCCACATCTCTTGTGTTCCAGAACATTCCAGCTGTTTTCTCAAGTGTCTCCAGCACATGCTTGCCAGAAATCCCAGGAGTGCTGGCGGTTCCTCCACTTCTCTCTGCTTCAGTGTTGAAATGGGGTCTCCTTCAGAGGAGGCATTTTGAAGGTTCTTAGTTCTTAACAGAGGATGACTGGACCAAAGGCTGCTGGCTCTGACTCGCTTATTTAGACATTTCTCCTACTTCCTCAGATCCAGTGCTTAATTAGCAGATATGTTTCATCCCTTGGGCCCAGTTTCAGGGAGGAAGAGCTATGTGAGGAAGTTCACGTTGCCTCTCTCTATGGCTTCCCGTCCCAACATCTGTTATTTTTTTTTAAGGCAAAGTCCCAAGTTTTCTAAACAGTGACACCCCTGCTCACCCCTGCTCATAGTGTGACTTTCCGTACTATATTTCTGAGCTGGTTTTAAGTTTTAATCTGTAGCTTAAATTTATTAGTGCCATATCTGTTGGTAGAAAAAGGAAGACCAGGAAATATAGGGATCTTTTTCAGGAGGCTCACGGCACTGTCCCCACAAACACTACATTGAGCTCTGAGGACAAGAAGTTTACATGGGAAGTAAGTTTCAAGGCCCTATGTGGGTGCCCGGAAAGTGATGACAGTGACGATGTGATGGTGGCCGTGCTTCACACGCCCCAGGCAGGTGCTCTAACCCTGCCAGTAACTTCAAAAGGAGAATGGAGCAGGCTCTGTTGTTGGCTCCCTCCTCTCCCATACTTCCTTACTAGTAGCTTCTGTTTTGCTTGCACAAGCACCAAGCTGTTTCCCAGGCCTGTGTGAACTGTCACAGCAGTCCCGAGGAAGAGGTAAGTGACTCTTGGCATTTTCTGTATGGCAGCCCAGGTGCAAAGGGGCAGAAGAACTCACTGGGATTTGAGCCCTGGCCGCCAGACGTCAAGGCCTGTGATGGTAAAGCATGTTGACACTTTCCCTTCCCAGTGCATAGACCCGATTCAGCCCTGTGGCTCATTTCTTCCTAAGTCTTGTGCTGATATGTCAGCATTAGCAGCTTTGATTCGCAATAACATGCTATTATGCATCTTTGTGGCTTTTTTAAACATAGAGTTTTGATCAGAAACTTGCCCCATGAGTGTCACCTCTTCCTAGAAGAAGACATACATATTAAAATAAGCTACTGTATTGAGCAACTTCTCAGAACGTGTAGAAAGTAGGGACCATTTACATTTCAAAAATCCGTTATTCATTTTTACTTTATGTGTGTGAGTGTTTTGCCTGCATGTATGTATATGTACTATGTGCAAACCTTGTGCCTGTGGAGTTCAGAAGGTGTTAGAGTCCCTGGACTGAAACAGGTGGCTGTGAGCCACCATGAGGGAGCTGGGTACTGACTCCAGATCTTCTGCATAAGCAGCAGGAGCTCTTCACTGCCGGGCCGTGTCTCCAGCCCCCATGGGTGCTCCTCACTGCCGGGTCATTTCCCCAGCACCCATAGGTGCTTCTCACTGCCGGACCATGTCCCCAGCACCCACAGGTGCTCCTCACTGCTGGGCCGTGTCCCCAGCACCCACAGGTGCTCCTCACTGCCAGACCATGTCCCCAGCACCCACAGGTGCTCCTCACTGCCGGGCCATGTCTCCAGCACCCACAGGTGCTCCTCACTGCTGGGCTGTGTCTCTAGACCCCCACTCATATTTTAATTCGGCAAGTGGGGTATATGTGAGACTTTGCAAAGCTCTGTTTGCTTGCTTGAGCGTATTTTAGCTTTGAAGAACTTCATGCTACATGTTGAATGAACACTATCTTAGTGTGATTTCTGTGTTAAAACATTGACCAAAGATGTCTTAGAGAGGAAAAGGTTTATTTCAGCTTGCAAATTTTACCCATCTTTGATGGAAGCTAAAGCAGGAGCAGAAGCAGAAATCACGGAGAAACACTGCTTATTGGCTTGTGCTCCATGGCTTGCTCAGCCTGCTTTCTTATACAGCCAGGCCACCTGCCCAAGGGAGCACTGCCCTCAGTGTGCTGGTCCCTCCCACGTTCATCGTTAATCAAGGAAACGCCCCCACAGACTTGCCCACAGACCAGTCTTACAGAGCCAATTCCCGAATTGAGGTTCCCTCTTCCCAAATGACTCTAACTTGTGTCAAGTTGACAAAATATGCATAATTGACCATTTGTAATGTGACACACAAATATGTCACTATTAAACCACAACCTTTCCTTTTTATTTATCTCCAAGATCTTATATTAATATCATAGTATTAAACATACTATGACTTTGTAAGTCCCATAGTCTTTAAAATACACACATTTTAAAAGTTCCGATTCTCTTTAAAATATCCACTATCTCATTAAAAGTCAAAAGTCTCCCAACTGTGATCTGTAAAATAAAATCAAGTTAGTTACTTCTCATTCCAAAAGGGAAGAACCACGACACACTTGCCATTAAATTAAAGCAAAGCCAACATCCAGCTATTTTAATCAAATCCTGTAATTCACAGCTGTGCACTCACTTGGGACCTTCAGGGCTCCAAAGGTTTGGGCAGCTTCACCTTTCCATCTCTGCCCTCCATAGCACACACAGCTGTCTAGCCAGCTCAGACTGGCTCCAACCATGTCTACTGCTGTCCTCGGGGCTGTCCTGTGGCCTTGCATCTCCTCACTCCACTGTAGCCGAGGCTACACCTTCACCAATGACCTCTTGGCTTCTCTTTAGGAACTCTCATTCTCCCTCATGGTACCAAGCCTCAGTTTCTTTCCATGACCCCTTAAATCTTGGGGTTCCCAATGCAGTTGAAGCTGCACTTCCATTAGGGGCCTGTCTTCACAGAGACAGACCCTACCACATAGTGCCAGGACTCTGCTGCTTCCTGGGATCCATCCCTTCATGCTTTCAAAACCAGTGGATGTGTCTGACACAGTACACCACTTGCCTCCCACCTAGAGATGTGGCCTTAGCCCAGCTCTAGACAACAGTTGCTGTGTGCTGACTAAGGAAATGCTTTCCAAAAGATTTCCCTCTCATACTGCTGGCCTCTTACTAGCCACAGCTCGTGCTTAGCCCCAGCTAACTGGCCTCGATTGTTCCAGTAGAGGTTTCACCTCAGTGCTGCTGGTGCCGTGTCAATCACAGCATGTTCCTCAGCCCCAGATGATCAGCAACCACAGATTTTTAATTCAAAATAGCACATGAATGACCCTGACGGAGCTTTCACTTTCCTCTGACATTTCACAGGTCTCCATTGTCTGCCTGTCTCTCAACACTCCTGTCCTCCGCGCTTTCGTAACAATAGCTCACTAAGCTCTGAGCATTTTCAGACCAAACTTCCAAATGCTTCCACAGTGCTCTTCCCCTCTGCCCCCAATAATGCCCTCAGGTCCATAAAGCAAGCTTAACTCCAGGCACAAACTTCTGTTTTCGTTAGCTTTCTGTTGCTGCAGTGAAGCATCATGACCAGAATAAATCTGAGGAGGAAAAGGTTTAATACCCCTTATCACTCTGAGGTCACATTTCCCACCCTGAGAGTTCAGGGCAGGACCTAGAGGCCATGGTGAGCCCTGCTTCCTGGCCTGTTCTGTTTGCTTTCTTGTACAACCCAGGAGACTTGGGATACATCCCCATGGGTTGCCATTTTTCTTAAGAGACAGCCCCAGTTTTTGTAGTAATCTGGATTGTACAGTGGACATTATGGCTCTTACGTTGTGGACAGTCTGGCTTCTGTTATATTCTTCTCATGAGTGCTGGTTTTGTTTTTGCCAAGAAGCAGCAGAATCCCTGCTGCAAATTCTGCTCTTGAGAGGTGTTCTCTCCGCCTTGGCTGGGCTGCTCAGATAGTGCCTCATGTGTGTGGTTCAGGGATTGCCAAAACTTTGAGCAGGGTTTCCACACAGAAGTTAGGACTTGCCCTTCTCTGGGTCCCTCTTTCCTTAGACCCCCAGTCGATGTTTCAGGCTGAAACAACCAGAGCTGCATTCTCCCAATGTTTCTTGAAGCCAGTGAAACTGTAGGTTTGTCTGAATTTTTGCTTGGCTTTGTGATAAACAAACTGAGGTCCATCTTAGGCTAAAGCCATTTCCAGGGCTCAGATAGAGCAGCTTTCACTTCCCTCCCATGCCCTCTGCCCCTCTGCCTTGCCTCCTTACTCTGGCCGCTCAGGAAATTCTTTAAATATTTTTTCCTCCAGTTATATTTTTATCTGTAAGAGAGTTGATCTGAGGGGAGCATCCTTAGTCATTTGACTAAGGAAAGATCTAGAAACAAAAATATCATCATTACCGTGTGTGTGTGTCCACGCGTGTTAATGTGGAGGCAAAATGGAAGCCTTTGGTGGTGTTCCAGGGATTCTGTCCACCTTTTAGAGACACGGTTCACCGGACTGGAGCTTGCCACGTGGGCTAGGCCAGTGACTGTGATTAACTGATATCATACCTGGCTCCTCTGAGGGAATCAGAGTCACGTGCTCACACTCGTGTGGCCAGCACCCACTCACTGACTGTCTTCCCGGCCCCTGCTGAAGCCATGTTCCAGAGTCACGTCCTCACACATGTGGCCAGCACTCACTCACTGACTATCTTCCTGGCCCCTGCTGAAGCCATGATCCAGGTGGATGCTCCAGGATAGCGTCTCTGAGCTGTTAGTAATGACAGAACCCAGGTCCCTGCTTTGTAGCCTGGTTCTTGCTTGTGTCCATCACTGTTGCTGCCCATCTGCCTCCCTCTCCTGCAGGTCACGAGCAGTAGTGTCCAGGGGAACATTCCTTCCATTCTAAGGTGGCTAATGACACACCTGAGGCTCCTGCCCTCCTGAATTAGTATGCCAGGTCAAGGTCCAGCATCTTCTTATTGCAAACCAACCCATGGTTTTCAGTGAAATATTTGACCTTCCTGGCCCCCTATGTCACAGGACAAAAATGAGGTAACTAGGTGGGACCAGCTCTGTGTCAGCTTAAAATCCCCAGATGTATTTGCTTTGGTCCTTTATCTTCTCTTCCCGTGACCTTGATTATATCTTTAAATTGGAGGACAGAAGATAGAAAAATCTTCATATTCGTGGCGGGCAAGTATCTGCAGGCCCATGGACATGCTCCTGAGACCTTAGACCTGGGCATCTTCTGTCTTTCTCATTCTCCCCGAAGAGCTCACCTTCCTGTTCGACCCACTGTGGCATCTCCAATTCCATGGCACATCTCCGGTTCTTAGCTCCTGCAGGAGGCTCTTATTCAAGGCCATACACCTCTGTTTGCAGTGGGTCTGGGAACTGGAATTTTCCTCTCATTTCAATGCCAGTGCCCTAGATTTGTTCTGCTAGATAAATATTACAGTTTTATAACAAGCTACTGATAGTGACTCTTGTAAGTATAAACTTCATACTGAAGAGAAAATATACTAGTAGTAATTTAAAAAGTGATAGTAATGACAGTAAGTCTAACTGGCTGCTGATGGCAATGCATACTATTGTGCAGACTTTAAAAATAATGACAGTATAGAAAAATAAGTAATAATAGTGTCTTTTAAAACTGAGCAAGATGGCCACCCAGTGAAGGAGTTACCAGGCCTAACAACCTAAGTTTGACCCCCAAAACCCACATGGTAGAAGGAGAGAACTGGATCTCATAGGTTGTCTTTTGACTTTATATATTGCACACACATATGGACACACACAGAGAAACAAACACATACACACATACAGACACAGACACTCAGATCCATACAGACACACATACAGAAATGAACTCACAGAAATGCTATACAGAAACAGACACACATGCACAGACATAAACACACATGCCCTCTCGTGAGTGTACATATACATAACACAGAATAGATAAATAAACAAATAATTCAAATTTTAAAAATCACCATCAACAACAGCTGACTTAGTATTTGCTGTGCTCAGCCACAGTTTCATAATCTGTCACTTACATTAATGTGTTTCATACTCGTAACACTCCAGGTCCCCAAGACTGTGGGCACAGGGCTCACATGTACTGCTCAGACACATGTTCTAGACGTGAAAACTGCTGGTGCGTAGGTGGATAGGTACATAGCCCAGCCCGTGGCACTCTCCAGAAGCTCTCTGCCTTGACTGCCTTGTTGGGCAGCTGTAGCTGTTTCATTAGATAGGGTCTGTGGGACAGAGCACTGGGGTGCTTGCACTTGTTTGGGCCCAAGGTTGATGAGGAACTCAAGGATGTCGGTGGCTTATTGCCAAAGGAAACCACCTCAGCGGCCTGGTGCCGGATGTGGTTCAGGCACGCTGAGTGCTGGGGGCCCATGAGGCCTTTCGCCAGTCCAGAGATGGCTGCATGCCTGCCCTCATGGGTCAGCCACAGGAAGGGGAAATGTGTGGACCCTTTTGTGGCTTCACCTAATTATGTACCATATCTTGCTGCAGTTGTAAAGAGTTAATTGCACCATTGTACTGGGGCACAGGGCCTCTTCTAAGTCCTACTTTATGATTGGTGATAATTGACTCCATTTAGTTGGCTCAAGCCAGTCACAATTTCCTCAGCACTTTTAATCTGTGATTTGATTTTAGCTTAACTTTTTTCTAAATAAAGTTTTCCTATTTTTATTTTATTTAAAAACCCCAGTTCTGACTTGTGAGTGAGGAAATGCCCTTCTACTGACTTTTCTAAAGATAGGAAGACGTGGAAAAACATCCTCCCGTTCAGGGGCTTGGGAGAAAAACCTCCACCTACTTGTCCTGTCGGTCACAGGGTGAGATGTGCTGGTCACAGGGTGAGGACACCTCTGACAGAGTCAGCACTAAGTGAGCTCCCTCACATGTGAGGGTCTCAGGATGGAGTGGAGGATGTAAGAAATTAACAGCAGCGAGGATTTAGACAGTCCTAAAGATACGTTTCCAAATGAAGAAGACAAAAAGCCTGCTGTGAGCCACATAAATCAAACTGTCAGGATTTCTGGAATGTGCAGAGTGTGGGGAGGTGTCACCAACTGTGATAAATAAATACACATCACCCCAGGATGGTCCCTTTTCTCCATATTGATGCTGGTGTTCTGAGTCAGCATTTTGTGGATGCTGCAGTTTTTGAGCTGGGAAGACTTGGTTTATGGAGAAAAGATAGCTCTAGTGAGTAGGGAAAGGCCTGCTCAGGTGTTAATTGGGGTTGGTCATGGGAGCCAGCCCATGTTTCCCAGCCTCTTTCCTCCAAGTGTGCTGTGCCATAGAGTGACTGAGATGCCAGGTCAGGGTTAGAGACAAGCTGGCCCTCCTTCCCCTGCAGGTTCCCTCCCTCCTGGCTTCACCTGAGCTCAGTTTTCATTCACTCTGACCTAGCTGAGGCTTTGGTGTCCCCATGTGTCCTCTTGTGTGTGCATCTTTCCTTCTGTGGTGCTGTGTCCCCTGTCTCTTAGTAATTCATCTTGGGAGGTTTCTTGGCCATGCCTGTAGTGCTGGGTGCTGCTGAGACTTAGACCTGCCTCAGAAAAGCTCATCCTGGGTTGTGAGTGTGCTCCCCACCTCAGAGATTAAGGAGTCAAGCATCTGAATCAGGTAGATAAGGGCAGCAGTGGTGGCCCTGAGGTCAGAGGAAACGGACTCCATACTGTGTGGGCAGACAGAGCCTATAGGAGTGTGGCTTTATATTGACAGAGGGGACAGCCGTATCCTGAGTCTATGAACCGCATAGCCATTAGGGAGCTGCTGCGGACCTATTGTCTTTTTGTTTCTACAAGCTGAAAAAGCATTACCATTCTGTCACCCCTTTACTGCTTCCAATGCTGTCATATCCACTAGGTCTTTCTTTGTCGGGTCTTTCTGTTCCCCATTGGCGTTTATCTTCCTGACTCCAGCTTTGAACCTCCACTCCAGCTGTGAGCCTCCTGGGTTCTACCAGTCACTTCCTATTCCAGCTGTGAGCTTCTTGGGTTGTACCAATGACTACCTTTTCCAGCTGTGAGCCTCCTGGGTTGTACCAGGACTTCCTGTCTCCAGCGGTGAGCCTCCTGAGTTGTGCCAGTGACTTCCTGTCTCCAACTGTGAGCCACCTGGATTGTACAGTGACTTCCTTTTCCAGCTGTGAGCCTCCTGGGTTGTACCAGTGACTTCCTATCTCTAGTTTTGAGCCTCCTGGGTTGTACAGGGACTTCCTGCTCCAGCTGTGAGCCTCCTGGGT
>LOJH01046239.1:3740-16705 GCA_001685095.1 Ellobius talpinus
CTTTAGAAGAGCAGGCAATGCTCTTAACCACTGAGCCATCTCTCCAGCCCCTAAAAAGATAATTTTTAAATGCATAAAATTACGATTCTCATGGAGATATAAAAATGAATATGTGTTAAAGTAAAATCAATTCATCAGTCAGAGGGAATTGTAGATTTACCACCGGTTTAAAAGAACATCCTAGAGCCGGGCGATGGTGGCGCATGCCTTTAATCCCAGCACTCAGGAGGCAGAGGCAGGTGGATCTTCGTGAGTTCAAGGCCAGCCTGGTCTACAGCAGCTAGTTACAGGATAGCCTCCAAAGCTACAGAAAAACCCAGCTTGGGGGTGGATGGAGGACCATCCTAAGCTTGGAGTGGTGGCACACTCCTAGAATCCCGGAACTCGGGAGGCCAAAGCTGGAGGACTGAAAGTCTGAAGCCAGCCTGGGTTGCAGGATGTGACCCTGTGTCAAACCCTTCCGCACCAAAACGAGGAAGAATCCTAAAAGACACACTTATGCATCCAAAATATTCAAATAAATGTGCAAGTAAAGACAAATGTGTTTGGTTTCCCAGAGAGAAAGAGCAGCTAGACAGACTCCATTTGTGTAGACAAAACTGCTTCTCCTTACTCCGTTAGATGCAGCTCAGAGATGCAAGATGGCTAGACAGTGCAAGGTTAGACTTACGTCACCAGAGAGGTGTATGCTCCGGAGACAACGCTTAGTTTTCTATTGAAACATATTTTTTCTCTGTGCACTGGGTTTGGTTTTCCTTTGTGCTTATTTAATCTATAGCTGCTCTTCAGTTACCTATGCAAGTGGGTTTTCTCCCGCTGCCTTCCTTACTGTCGTAGTTAATTACCATTTACTTCTATTGTACAATAGTGTTAATTATCTTTTCATTATGCTTTTCCATACCCCCTCCCCATGCTGTAAGAAATTATAATCTGTATTTAGTGGTATTGATCACCTTAGTTATAGGAAGTTACTCTCTTTTTTCTCCTCTTTACTATGACTTGAATGTCTCTCTAACTATCTCCAGCAACACCAAACACAGCATAATCAATTGTTCTTTAGCCTGTAATTATTAATACTTAATATCAGGTGTCCTTGGAGAAAACCAGTATATTTAAATAAATATGAGTGACCTATTATGGGTACATAGTTCAGGTCCAAATCACATCCTAGGGAGGGTTAAATATATGGAATTTATATCTAATATTTAATTACTAGTTATACTTTCTATTTCCACTTATACTACCAATTGTGAAGAGTAGGAAAAGACATTTGAATATTTGGTAGTGAGCAATGTATTTTCCTTCCAAAATACCCTCCCACAACAGGTTCACAAAGTCATGAGTGAAGCCAGACTGTGCAGAAACATAACTGTGTTTGGTTTGCTGATTACAATCTTTTCTTTGCTGGCATTTCCAAAGTTCCAAAAATACTTTGCTAGTCTTTTGGCAGTTTTAGCTAAATCATTTCAGTTATCTGTATATACTGTTTAATTTTTATAAGTACTAATTACAAATTTCCATTTCTTCAGATGAGAGATGTTGACAAACATTATATAAAACCAATTACAAAGTGTGAAAATAGCACGCAGACAGATACACACATATTGCCACCAACTACCGTGAGATCATATGAGTGGAATGAATGGGAATTAAGAAGAAAAGCTATAAGACTGGTTTGTAACAGTATCTTCTAAATTGTTCAAAGGTGGGGAATTTTGGTATTGTGGCCCTTACAGTTGGTAAGTTCAATTGTTTATATAAAAGTAATAAGTTCCTACACAGTTCTCTGCTGATAGAAAAGTAATTAGCATAATTTATAACTTGCTGGCTTCACATGTTGTAAGGTTGTTTTCTAACTTTAAACCTGTATGAAAATATGGAAGCATGAACTCACTCTCTAGTAACACCAGCCAGGTACTAATGATGGTTTACTCTTTACTTCCTAGTCTGGGAACTGTTTTCTGGGCTGGAGTGATGGCTGAGTGGTTAAGGCCACTAGTCATTCTTATAGAGGACCTAGGTTCATTTCCAGGTACACACTTGGGCAGCTCATGTTGCCAGCCCCAGGGGATCTGACACTCTCTTCTGGCCTTTGCCATCCCTCAAACACATGTACACAGATGCATGCACATAAATAAAAACAGACTAAATCTTAAATATAAAAGAATACCTTTTCTTCAGCTCTGGATAGTATAAGTATGTTCTTCCAACTACTCAGAAGTCTGAGCCCTGCTTAAGTTAAAGGGTGAGTTCATTGAACAACTTAGAAAGAACCTATGCTAAAGATTTCGTGTGTGTGTGTGTGTGTGTTGTATTGTATATTAAGGGCTACATACATAGCTTAGTGGTAGAGCACTTGCCTAGCAGCCCCAAGTTAAATCACTGAATCAGAAAACAAAACAAAACAAAACAACAACAACAACAACAACAAAAAACCCAACAGCAGCAACCCTATTCCTCCCACTTTTTAAACTATTTTTTAAAAACCTTTTCTGTCAAATCTTAGATGTTGTAGCATCCCTGCCCCCTTTACGATAGGTTTGTGCTGTGTAGCTCAGGCTGGCCTGGAATTCAACATGTTCCTGGCCTAACCTCAGCCTCCTGAGTGTTGGGATTACAGTGTGCACCCTATGCCTTCCCCCATTCTCTTAGACATAGTGCGTTCATCCTATGGATTCTGGGTTACTGTAATGATAACAGATGCCAACCCTTAAAGCCTGTCTTTGAAGCTCTCATCCATGTCCTGCCCAATAGAACTCCTCACTTGCTTCTTTTTTTTCAGCACCTTATCATTAAGACAACAGATGTTTAATGTATTAGTATCATTTACTATAGCAGGGGTCTTTGCTGAATAACAACGTGGGGGATAAGAACATTACCTTATTAGTTACCTTTCCCATAGCAAGCACAGAATACCCAACAAAAACAAGGGAGGGAGGATTTATAGCATATGTGTAATAAAAATCATTTATGTCCGTAGCCTTCATTTATTGCATACACCATTCTTCTGAAATTATTTGTGAAGTAAACAAAGAATGCTCAGTAGGATCAGAAAGTTTGCATGACAATCTTAAAATGTAGGCAAGGAGAACTGTGGAGATGGCTTCCCAGTAGGAGAAGACTCTTGTTTCACAATCCTAAAGACCTGAGATTGGGTGCCCCAAACCTATATAGAAGCATAAAAGTTGGACTCAGTGGCACAAACAGCTGCAATCCTAGTGTGCCTATGTAGGCGGAGGCTGCACCTTCATTTCCTGGCTGCCTAAGACCCAAATAATCACACAGAAACCATATTAATTGCAACACCGCTTCACCCATTAGCTCTAGCTTCTTATTTTCTAGCTTTTACATCTTAAATGAACCCATTTCTATTAATCTGAGTATCGCCACAAGGTTGTGGCCTACAGGTAAGGTTCCTAAGGTTCCGATGTGTCCTTCTCCCTTGGCTGCGACATGGTGTCTCTCTGACTCCACCTACTCTTTCTATCTCTGTTAAGATTTTTCACCTGGCTTTGCTCTGCTAAGCCATTGGCTGAAACAGTTTTATTCATCAACCAGAAAAAGCAACAAATATACAGAAGGGCACCCCACATCATGCCTACCTGAGTGGGAGGTGGGGCCATGACGCTTACCAGAAGCTAACTGAGCTGACTGGTGCCACAGCAAAGATATATGGGGGAACTTCTCACAACCAACATTTGGCTGTTACTCCGAAGGGGAATAATCCATTTAGAATTTATTGAGAATGTGAAGTGTGTTAAGGCAGATCCTTTAATGCCCAAGGTGGGTTGAACAGAAAGACGGGGATTTAAATAAGATTGAGTAGAAAGCACCAACATCGGTGGGACAGCACCCTGAAAGATCTCAAGGCAAAGGATACAAAGTATTTTAGGACCTCTCTGTGCACTGATGCTTTCTATTGACATGTTAATGCGTCTTTCAGAACGTCTTATAGTGGACAGTGTGAGAAATTGCTTGACCTGGGCTAAGGGTACAAGTCGGTGGTGGAGCACTTGCCTAGCATGTGGGAGTCCAATTCCAACCCCAGCACAAAAATATTTGCTTATATAACAAGGCTCTTGGAATAGTAAAATTATGCTACCAGAAATCATGAAAAGATAAAGTCTTATTAATGTGGACTATATGCTGGGCAGCTGTAGGGAAGAGATTTGGATTCTTGATGGTCCAAACTCTGAAATATTTAGGTCTGTCCTTCATTCATCTGTTTTGGTACCCACTACTACATTTTCTTACCCTGTTCCAACATCTTCTTAGTTCTTATCCTCTCCCGTTTCCTTGTGGGTCTGAGGATGAAATCAGGGCTTTCCATGTGCTATTCAACCCAGTGACCACTGAGTTACGCCTTCCAGTCCTTATCCTCCATGGTTCCTGGCCTGTGCCATCTGTTTCTATTCATGTTTACTAGTTATCCAAAAAGAGAGTAAACAAAACTAAAATTGTATAACCTGAAGAAAGATTTTTATAGTAACAGCATAGGGTAAAGCTCATTTTAAAAATTCACTATAAATCTTAGACAAGTATGATTTTAAAAAGTCAAAGTTCTATGAATCTTAAAGTTTAATATTAAAGCAATCATAAGGTCATTTAAAGTCATAGCTGAGATCATTGTAACTCAATATTGTGCACCTTTCTTTAGCCTCATTTTCAGCATTTCACATGTTTTCCCACTTCATAAGGAATTCTTAATTTTTATTCTGTTCTTGATTTTGTAGTGTTCCAATGTTTTATAGGAAAAAAATGAGATATTTGGTCCATCAGGATAATTCAGAAAGTTGTCATGAAAGCTGCTAAGTTCAGTACCCAGAACCTACCACAGAAGGAGAGAATTACCACCAAGAGCTTCTGACTCCCACCTGAACACCATGGCACACACACACCTGTGATCATATCATACACATCCTCATACTCGTACGCACCACCACCATCATCATCACCATCACTGCCACCATCACCACCACCACCATCACCACCACCACCATAACCATCACCGCCACCACCATCACCGCCACCACCATCACCGCCACCACCATCACCGCCGCCATCATCACCGCCACCATCACCACCATTGTCATCACCACCATTGTCATCACTACCATTGTCATCACCACCACCACCACCACCATCACCACCACCACCATCACCATAGAAAATGTAATGTTTATTTGTAGAATGTGAAAATAATAGGTAAATATTAACTAAACCCTTGATAATTTTTTACATTATTTTTTAGAGAGATATTAATCCCAATTTTCTTCTTCTATATAGGCTAATTTACGCCAGAAAATTACTCACTCCGTACAAACTGACCTTAGTCACATGAGAAGAGAAAACAGCTCACAGGTGTATCCTCTGAAAGACGTTAGCACCCAGTCCATGAGAGAAGGCAGCACTGGAGTGCCCAGGCCCCAGATCTTCATAGCTGGGCTTCGTGGAGGACCAACTAAAACAACCTACGGGGTAAAGGTAAACCTAACCAGAGCAGTGGATGAAACCTAGGATGGAATTTTAAAGGAAGCTGATCCTGAATATTAAGCATGGAAAAGAGTTCCAAGTACTCTACATGTACATAGTTAACTTTGTGGGGTGACACAGTCAGTGTTTGTGTGAATATTTATTAGAGCCCCAATATCTCGCCTGACTGCTATACAGATCTTAAAGCATCTCTGTAGCACATTTCTCATTCTATTAAAAATGATAAATAAAATGCTGTCCATTTGTTTGTTTTGTCTTTTAGAAAAAGTTTAGCAGCATTGAGAATGAAATTGTAATGCCAGCTATATTAACAGTGTAAAATGATTTATCACCAGAATAGAGGCTACCTCTAAAATCCCACATAATGTTAAACATGAACATTTGCTCTGAAACACAACACTTTCTGTCATTAGCTATTCAAGGTTGACACAGATTTCTATATAATGAGTCTTGTGATCTGGAACAATTACAGCCAACATCCACATTATGCCTTTTAAAACCTGGAGATTTGATATTTATACCTAAATTTCAAGCTCCTTTAGGGAAAAATAATCAGAATATCTGGTAACACTGGCTGGCATTCCAGCTTGGTCCTTTCAAGTTGTCTGTTGTCTAACCCAAAGCCTGAAGCATAGAGCCCTTCCACTTCAGACTCCCCCTCAGCCATATTTGGCCCATAAATAGTTGTGTTTGGGTTTCTGTGAATTACTACACTTTACTCTTATATACTTCTAATGCCAGTTAATGGATAAGAAAGTTCCCGGGTGAAAGGAACTAGCAGAAGAACTAGGAGAAGGAGGATTATTTACATACATTTATGAAGGCGTAAGTCATAAACAATCCCACACCAGTTGGGATTCAAAAAAAGCTGATCTCTCTGATTTGCATTTTCAGTTGTGCTCCTAGGCAGGGGACAGTATGTGACACTAGCCAACCATGCCCCCTTGGGCTTGACTGAGCCCACTTCACTGTTCCCTTGAACCAGGTTTCTTGTATGAGCCACGGAGGTGCGATTCCTTCCATGTTGCCTCTGAAGGTCAAAAGCCAACACTTCTACTTTCTTTTGGACAAAGCTAGACACTCCAACACCTAGTTCTTTGACAATCCTTGGGTACCTACCAGAGCTTGTGAAAAGCCAGAATGGGTCCCTTCCTCCTCTCAGATAAGGATGGAAACCCTAGGAATGTGGTGACAGCCAGAGCAATGATGGAACCTAGGAGCCAATCAGTCTTCCAAGGGAAAAACAACAGCAAGAACATGCTGATGGAATCTGTTTTCTTTCTAGGTTAAATATTATTGATAGCATGAATAGATCTTGAAATCCATTTTCCACAGGTGCTATAAAAAAGTGAACTTCAAACATACCTTGTCATAATTTTTATGCCTGAAGTTTTAAAATAATGTTAGTGACAAGCTGGCTGTTAAGACAAGGCATGGATGCTAGGATGAGGTTAGGTCATCACAGAACTTATTAAACTTTAAGGATTCAGGACTGTGATTTCTGGTTTTCTTTTTCAGTTAGCCCTCATCCACATTCATAAACATAAGCCAACATTATCTTAGAACTGGAGTTATCTTAGAGCTGAGGTTTTCTTAGAACTGAGGTTAGAATGGACTAATGAATAAAACCAGTAAGTAACATGAAAAGTCAAACTTTCAGTATCAAAGACTCAGTTGGGTCTGGGGGAGGAGAGAGGGCCCAGCCTTTAAGAGCTAGTTCTGTTTTTGCAAATGACCTGAGTTTGTTTCCCAGCAGTGGAGGTCAGAGGACAACTTTTGTGGAGTTGGTTATTGCCTTCTCTTTTTATGTGGGTTCTGGGGTTCAAATTCAGGCTGCCAGGTTTGTGTACCAAGTGCATTTACCACTGAGCCATTTTTTTTACCAACCTTTGCACAGATATTATTTATTGCCAACTATCAACCTTTGCATAGATATTATTTCCAACTGTATACTATCAACATTGCAATATTTAACAAGTTATTATATACCTACCATATTTGAACTTAATAACCCCTTAAAACTTTTAGCCATATATCTACACACTTTTTTCCTTTAAGTTCACACTTTTATTGCCAATCTGAAGAGAAACTATATAATTCTTTTGTAATATAGTGATATAATATCTACTATATTATGGATATACTGAGCCTCCCTTTGTAGACTTCATAATGTCCCATATTTAAACAGAAATAGAAATAAACAGATCAAAGAAAAATTACTGCAGTTCTGTTCTATTTGGTGATGTTATGAGTATTTAGGGATTGCTAACAAGAATATGAGCCAGGGGTTACTCACAAGGAACAGGAGCAAACTCAAAAACAACTGTATCATGTCACTGGAAAGCCCACTGCAGCATCACTCATGAAAGCTGCAACCCTGGAGCCTTTGCCCAGCTTGCAGGCAGCTCAGGAGGCAGAGGTGGGCGGATCTCTGTGACTTCCAGGACAGGCTCCAAAGCTACAGAGAAACCTCAACAGTCTGAGCATCTCTTCTCCCTGCCATTGGGCTGTCAGAGTCTCCTACCCAATCCTGTTGTTTACCCCTTTTTATATGGTTGGGGAGGGATCCTGGAGAATATTTCCCTTTTCTCCCAGCTGTGTGACCTTTTGTTTACCTCTTGAGTCTCATGAAAGCAAGCTCTCCCTAACCCCAATGTTTCAATTCAAAGAAAACTGCTCTACATTCTCTACCTACAGTCTACTGAAAATATGTGACTGTCATGTGTAAACTTATCCTTCCTTAACAGTCCATAAACATGCCTTTCATTTGCTTCTAGAGACATCTCATGATCCATGTGATACTCATGTTTTCTCATTAGCATGGGACAATAAACTAGACATGTTATGTTGTGTAGCAAGTATTTTTCTGTCCCACTAGCCAGCTCCCAAATGACACAGACACTTATTATTAATTATGAAAGCTTGGCCTTTAGCTTAGGCTTGTTTTTAACTAGCTCTTATAACTTAAATTTACCTATATTTTTATTAATCTACATTCTACCACATGGCTTTTATCTCTATCCCATTTGCTGAGCCCCACTTTTGAACCTCCCCTTTCTTTTCCTTCCCAGAGTCCTCTCTGTCTCTGAGTCTCACCTATACCTCTTGCCTAGCTATTGGCCATTTCATTCTTTATTAAACCAATCAGAAGGTGCCTTCGTAAAGACAGACCTTTACAGTCTACAAAAAGATTATTCCACAATAATATTGTGGTTTTATAGGCCTGCCCCTAAGGGTCTTGGGCTAATTGAGTTAAGATTCATGATGGGTAGTGGTGGCACACACCTTTAATCCCAGAACTCAGGAGGCAGAGGCAGGTGAATCTCTAAATTCAAGGTCATCCTGGTCTACAGACTGAGTTTCAGGACAGCTAGTGCTACACAGAGAAGCCCTGTCTTGGAAAACAAAACAAAAAGATAGGATTCAGTAGTATGATTTGTGAGCCAAAAATACAACAAAATGGCCTATTCAATAGTATTTTATTCACTATCTTGTGGTCATTGTACATGTGCATGTGTGCGTGTCTGTGTGTGTGTGTGTGTGTATACACATACATAATACTGTTCACCACGAGTCATGGTCCCTTTAAGTAATGTTGATTAGGACAGGAAACAAAAACAAACACATGTTCAAGATTCATTTGGAACTTTTTTTTGTCTTTTTCTATTTTTATTTATTTTTTATTGTATCTTCCTTTGATGTTTTTTTATTTTTACATTTTGACCAATATTTATCCTCCTTCCTCTCCACCCAGCCCCTCCATATATCTTCCCACCTCCATCCACTCCTCCTCCATTTCTCTTCGGAAAGGGGCAGGCCTCCCATGGATATCAACCAGCCATGGCATATCAAGGTGCATTGAGACTAGGCACCTTCTCTTCTATTAAAGCTGGATGAAGCAACGCAGGAGGAAGATAGGATCCCCAAAGCAGGCAATAAAGTCAGAGACAGTCCCTGCGCCTCCTGTTAGGGGCCCCACAAGAAGACCAAGTTACACAACTGGAATATATGTGCACAGGGCATAGGCCAGTCCCACGCAGGCTCCCTGGTTGTTGATTTAGTCTCTGTGAACCCTTATGAGTCCAGGTTAGTTGTTTCTGTGGGTTTTCTTATGATGTCCTTGACCACTCTAGCTCCTACAATCTCTCTCTCGTCCACCGAATTCTCCAAGCTCTGCTTAATATTTGGTTGTGGGTCTCTGCATCTGNAAGACCAAGTTACACAACTGGAATATATGTGCACAGGGCATAGGCCAGTCCCACGCAGGCTCCCTGGTTGTTGATTTAGTCTCTGTGAACCCTTATGAGTCCAGGTTAGTTGTTTCTGTGGGTTTTCTTATGATGTCCTTGACCACTCTAGCTCCTACAATCTCTCTCTCGTCCACCGAATTCTCCAAGCT
Organism: Ellobius talpinus; assembly: GCA_001685095.1. NCBI lineage: Eukaryota > Metazoa > Chordata > Mammalia > Rodentia > Cricetidae > Ellobius > Ellobius talpinus. Next base: position 13,633 of record LOJH01046239.1, read on the forward strand.
CTGCTTAATATTTGGTTGTGGGTCTCTGCATCTGTTTCCATCAGTTGCTAGATGAAAGCTCTCTGATGACCATTGGGCTAGGCAACAATCTTGAACTGTATAGCTGGTCCTGAACCTTTTAGTCCTCCAGTCAAAGCCTCTCAGCTGGAATTACAGGCCTGCATTATTAGGCTGGTGAGCGATCACGACTACAGCCCAGAGTGCCTGCGGGAGGTGCGCCGGGAAGAGCTGGAGCGCACGTGCGCACCCGCCTCGGGCACCGCGCTCTTGCCGGCACTGCATTACCTGCGCCTGGCTCCTGGCTTGCTACACTGCACGCTCCTGGCCCGGACCCCCGCCCGCCACCGCCGCACTTGGGGCGCCTCCTCCACTGGTGGCTGCAAGCGGGGTCTCGTTTGGAACTTTTTGTTGTCAAAAATAAAAATTCTTCACAAAGCTGATACAGAATTTAAAAAGGTGAAGACTTACAAGGCCTATAATTGGACAAGTTGAATATCAACAGAATAACTAGCTAATAATAAGGTACATTATTTTCTGCCCTAATTGCATCTCTTGGTCTGGGGGGATGCTAAAGGACACAGGCTAGGGAAGGTTAAAAAAGCATTAACTGAATATGAGAACTCTGTGCTGGTGAAGACTCCGGTGCTGCTGCTTTGGGGTCATCCACACTCCAGTAAGCAAGCTGTCATTTAAGTTCTGACTTGAAACTATTCATGGCCCAGGTTTGTTCTTGCTCTGCAAGCTCCAGATCCATTGGCATCTCTACTTGGGACCTGAAGCTCTATCTCCTTAGACTACAGAGACTTCAGGTTTAGATGGGGCTGGCTTCTGTGAAACAGCCTACAAACATCGCCAGGGGTGAGCAAGCCTGACCTCATTTGTGTCTTTCAGCACCATTGATTGATGGCTATTGTCCAATTGTGGAATACAATATTTGTTTAATCCTATAAAGATGTGTTGTATTTTTTGTGTTGCAGAATAATTGTTTAACTATGTAAAAATGTGTTGCATTTGTTTATTCTTCATTTGATTAACAATGTAAAGATGTGTTGCTGTTTTACCTTGCATGCCTAAGGTACCTGATTGGTCTAATGAAAAGCTGAATGGCCAATAACTAGGCAGAGGAGGGATAGGCAGGGCTGGTGTGCAGAGAGAAAATGGGGAGCCAGCCACCAGCCAGCCAGGGTTCGGTCAGCCAGACACAGAAGAAGCAGGAAAGCAGGATGGATAGTACATAGACGAGGCAAATGAGCTGTGGGGGGGGGACTAGCTAAAAACAAGCCTAAACTCTATTTCATGATTCGGGGACTGGCAGTCCAAGAAAGCCTGCTACACCCAATGCCTTGAGGATCTTTGTCATGGACGCTTCTGTTTCATTAGTTGCTTCAGGTAAGAAGACAGTAGCAGTCTCTTTTGACTCTGGTTTTATTTTCCTTCTTTCTACACCTTTCTGGTCATACATAGGCTTTTTCTAAGATTTCAGTAGGTATAGTGGAAAAAAACCCCTGAAAAATAAGAATCTAAATTATAATTTTGAAATCAGAAAATCTGTTACAGTTACTTAGACAATTTAGAACATGCAGAAGAGAACCCTGGAGACAGGACCGTGAAGCTAAGTGGAGAACACAGTCCACCTTTAGGCTTCTGAAACGGAAATTGAAAGTAATGGTAGTACTTAGTGAAGACACACCAAAACCAAAGCAAGTTTGTTTAGAGTTTATTGTAGATCAGTCTGCCTTGCTTCCTGTCTTTGATCCACAGCATATAGCAATGTGGTCTTAATAATTTACCTCTTAAAAATAATATTAAGACCACAGTGACAATCAACAGTGGGGAGACAAAAACTACACAAAGCAGTAGTTGTAAAACAAGAAGTATATAATAGAGTATTTTATTCTTTAAAATACAAGTTTTGAGTTTTTTATTTAAATGTGTGCTCAAATAGATGTAGAGTAAGGAACTGAATAATTCCACCAGTATAAACTCTACCAATCACAGGTAAAGGTGATTAGCATTAGGGAACATGCATGCAGCCAAGCAAAGGCCTAATACTATTCCAAAAATAAGATAAATGAAATGTCAAGCTCTACAGTCAATTCTGGGGCTTAGTTCGTTTTTTCTTTTTCTTTTTTTTCCTAGTGTATGAGTCCTAACTCTTTAAAAAAAAAAGTCTGCCTGGCAGCACCTACATCAAATCAATATATGATATAGAATATATGATATGGAATATATGATATGGCAGCACCTACATCAAATCAATATATGATAAGGAATACGGTTTTCCAGCATGTTAAAAGGCTGGCTACACACACACACTGTTCAGTACCTATAGAATGGTTTATAGCATGCACTCCACAACTCTCCAAAGAGGATTTTCAGTAAAAATTTGCTGCCAAAGCTGGAAGCTATTGGGTATCTCAGAACTCCATATCCCTGTTACTGTAAGGGCTGCTGCTATTTCTGTAGTTTTTAATACCAGTACCCATCTTTTTCCGTGTGCTTGATACGTTTAAACACTAGCCATTTCACCACGGGATTATTTTCTAGGAATTAACATCCTCTAATCACAGTAACCATTATAGTGATTGAAGTGCCTGTTCATACATCTAATATTTCTGAGGTTCTTTTGTTGTCCGAAGATCAGGCAGTTACCATGTCAGGCTAGACCGTGACAGTAAGGATGAGGAAGGTATATGATGTGCATAAAATTTATCCAAGCGGTAACACATGCGAGGTCATGATGGAGGTGAAAGCTACATGTGTTCGAGTTCTCAGAGCTTCTCTAACGGTTTGCACACAAACCAATAACCAAGAGCATTTCGAAATCCTTTTCATGGCCTAATTCCCTTTGGATGTCCAGCAGGAAGCGCTCAGCCAGCTTGACTCCGCCCCTCAGCAGACCGGAAGCCGCGCTTTCCAGAACCCCGAGCCGAGTGTCCCAGGCTTGTCGCTCCGCACCCCGCGAGCCTTCCGCCGCAGCCAGTGGCTTTCTCCTGGCGCGGCCGGGGCGGCGAGCTCTCTAGGCCGCCGGCGCGTCTCTATGGCTGCAGGGGCTTTAGTTCCGCAGGCTGGC
>LOJH01046241.1:911-14351 GCA_001685095.1 Ellobius talpinus
GTCTCATTGAATGACTCCTTTAGATTATAGCTAGGGAAACTAGACCACTATCTGTGTCTGTTTTTCTGTATTAATGGCATCTATTCCCAAGTGTGTTCTGCTTGGTGTCATAAATTATACCACCACCCTTGACCTGACTCCCATATCTCTTATTTTGGAAAACCTTTCCTGATGTGTTGGAATGGATAAGATCCTCCAGTTGCAATTTCTCACCACATTAATTCCTTCTGCTTCATTGTAATTACCAGGATTATAGACAATTTGGTAGCTACATTTTTTGTTTTTTTGTTATCTGAACTTTTATTTGTTTGTTTGCTGCATCCCACCCATACACAACTCCTAAGTTTCTATTCAGAAGGACAGGCCTCACGTAGATATCAACCAAACAAGGTATACCAAGTTGAAGGTTGGATGAGGCAACCCAGTATGACCAGAAAATGAGAACAACCTAGATGTCTCTGACCTAAAAAATTGTGGTACATTTACAGAATGGAATATTACGCCACTATCAAAATTAATGACATCATGATACTTGCAAACAAATGAATGGAACCAGAAAAAGTAATCCTGAGTGGGGCCTTTGATAGCTATATATTTTATATGATCTTTTCTTGCCAGAAGATAATCTCCATAAGGACAAAAACAGTATATGGGGAAATTGGCACGTTAATACAAGCAAGTATACAACAGGTACTTAATAAATATTTGTTGAGTAAATACATCTGTAAATCACATGTTATATACCAATAACAAGTTTGTTTCTCCACAAAGACCATTAGTCACCTGCTACAGAAGCTAGAAACATATCGAGGTAACATGAAGAGGAGCCCACATTCTCCTAAACGTCTCCGGAGGTCATTGTAAAGGCTAATTAATGAAATACCAAAAATAGAAGACAAACATCCCTAGAATTTAGCAAAGAATTTAGTGTCTGGTAGGTTCCCTTAGACCTTAGCAAAAACCAGAGTCAAGTCAAGGCCTGTTTATAGCTCTAAGGAAGCTGCCAAACTTGCATTGTGTATGAGATTCCCTCTGTGGTTTTGATTCACACTGCTATAGAACAAGCTTTTTTAGATGGCTTCACTATATATTTTTTTTCTTTACTGTGTGATCTCCTTCTTCTTGTTCTGCATCATGGAGCTTTCTAGATATTATGTCTATGCGAAATGAGTCCTTTCTCTTTGTAATAAGTGTTCTGCCAACGTGGAGGGCCACATCTCAAGCTTGTTAGGCTTCCTCAAAACTATGAAGCCTTTGATCAAGTGTATATGTCCTCCATCCTACTGGCAAAGATCTTTCTGTGAAACCCAGAGTTCTTTCCCCATAAACAGAGATAAATAAAAATGATCAAAGACAACTAAGTGGAAAAGAAGAGAAAATTCCAATCTGTGTCACACAGAGATGGCTTAATTCCAATGCACTGCTTCAATGTGATATTTGTAAACCTTATAGAAAATAAAATTTTCAGTTCTCAATCAGCATTACGCATTAGTGAATGCCTTTAACATACAGGCTAGAGATGGTGCAACAGTAGTTGATTACTGAGATTTAATTCAGTCCTTGTAATAAGTACATGAAAGATGTTTCAGGATCTAATATCCAAATGATGAGATACTTTATCTCTAGACAAGGAATGAAGAAGAAACCATTTCCCAAGGAGATAGTCTATTCTCTTCTATATGAGTACCCAGAGTTCATTGCCACTGGCTTCAGGATCGATCACATTGTTCTAAATGAATGGCACTGTCAGAGTTGTGAAGAATGGTGAAGAGTTCTGCAGTCGGGTCTCGACATAATGAAAATGCCCTTGCAGCTTCCTGGGCTCCATCAGGGCAGCAGGATTAAATTTGAGCTCAGGTTTTGAAATGATAAAAAGCTGTTTGACGGCATTTTCAATATGTCTATCAGAAGAAAACTGAAAGTACAAGATAACTTCTGCAAGAAACGTGGAGGTGGAAATGGGTATGAGGAGCGTCTGAGAAAGAATTTCCTACAGTTAGTCATTATTCATGTTTCTCCACCAAGAGCCAGTACTGCACTTGCACTTTTCTTCCAGAATTATTTTTAACTAGCTTGGAAGTCATCCAGACCTGACTCTCCCAAAAGGAATTTTGTAAATGTGAGAGGGGCTAACTGGGTTCTGACTCAAATGACAGGTGCACCTGGATGTCTTTTGTTCAGCTGTAAAACCCTGCAGGATGGTCACCACTTACTACCCCACAGTGAAACAGCTTAGGTGTGAAATGCAGTTTCTTCCAGAGGTGATGAAAGGCAGCAGATCAAAGTTAAACGCAGCTAATGAGTACATACTTATTTTCCCTTCCTCAGAAAATATTCAAACAATGATGTAAAAGGTTTATGAGCAGAAACATTAGAGACTGCTAAATATATCAAACAGCAACTGAAGATTCCTACTTTAAACCTTCTTAAACAAACCATATCCAAGTTCATTTAAATTCAGCAGTAGAAATATTGGCTACTTTCTCCTCATGGTTGTTTAAATTTCATAAAGCAAGAAAATGTTGAGGGTCGAATATTAAACAATGAAAAACAATAGGTAGTACCTGAAATGGAAATGTTTCAAGTGATTTCTCACTTCTCAGTGAGCAATAAATAAACCCATTATGCTTCTTTATGCATTAACACTTGGATTTATGTCTACAAGGGCATGGAGGTTAAAGGTGAAAACATCATCATGGCATTTCTTCCCACTTACCAAATTATTTTAAGGATCACATGCAAAATTTATACATTTAACTAAACAGAATCAAATCCAGAAGCATAAAATGGGATTAGCTACTTAACACTGTTTTAAATGGGTCATGTGATCCAACCACTGAAAGCTTCATTGCCTATGAAAACTGTTGATAAAATAAATGTCTATCCTGAGCGAAATTTTGAATAGGTTTGTTTATTTACTTTCACCAACTAAGGAATCTCTACTTATCCAATTTTTCTCAAGGTTTCTCCATCAATTAGTGAAGATCATTTGATTAGTGTCATTGTCTTTAAGAAACTACTTGCTAATTCAATGGGTAAAAATTTCTAGATATTTCCATGATTATCACTTTAGTAACGTCTCTATTGCATCATAGATGATATGTATGCATGTCAGAAGTAAGATACCTCAGAGGTACTATGCAATTAGTAGACTGTCCTTTTAGTTAGGAGAGAGAGATCTCACATATTGCTTCAGTGATGCAAATGGATTTGAAGATTAATTTCACAATGAAAAAGTCATCAATTTCCTGGGAGAAAGCACATTAATGTGCCTTAGGACATTAAGGAGACTTAGAGGGAATGTGTTTAGCATGTGGGACATTGACTGGGGTCCAGTGTTTTAATACTCTACCACTAGTTGACTTGAAAACTAAAATTATATCTCTTCTTCCAAAAATGTTCTTGTTCTTCTATGATCATTGGATTCCTTTACCTCTAGTATGCACCCAATAAACATAAGTATAACTTTAAGTTATACTTAAGTTATAGAATGTAAATTAGTTATATAACTTGGAAACTCAATTTACCTATTAAAGAAAAATGATTTCTTCACTACATAGCTCCATTTTGATTTTTTTATAAAAAGCATGAAAAAAACAGAAGTACTACACATTGAGCATCTAAGGAGTCAGTAAAATGTTCTTTGTACACGCATGAGGCCTTCGGTTTGCATCTCAGAACTCATGTAAAAAGCCAGGCATGATAACATGAGCCTATTATCCCAGGGTTGAGGAAACAGATACAAAAAAATCCCTGAAACTTGCTGGCCAGCTAGTCTTAGAGAGGCAGTGACCTTCAGTTCTAGTGAGGGACTCAGTCTCGGAAGACCAGGTGTGGAGGCACGCTCTTCAATTCTTGTACTTGGGAGGCAGAAGCAGGAAAATCTCTGTGTGTTTAAGACCAGCCTGATTCCCACAGTAAGTGCCAGGCCAGTCAGCCAACCTTTGGCTCTACAAGAGCATGCACACACTTACACATAACACCATACTTACATCTACACTAACAAGTGTGTACACAGATATACCTCATGAAATCCTATAAAATGAAAAATTATGCTATTGAGTTTTTTTTATTATTATACTAGAAAAAGGCCAGTATTTTCTTGTTCCATTCATTGGCATTTTGCTACAACTTCTACAACTTTGGGAATGGCCTGACTGGGAACATGGGAAATGAAGAAATGGGGTACAACCCTACAAAAAAATGCTGGGATCAATGCTGCGCTCTGATGGAGGTGCAGCAGCAAGCCGGAAGTTCAGTGAAGAGAAGGTCCTTCAACTAGTGTTAAAGTGGGTCTGTGTGGGGAGCAGTGTCAGGCTTTAGTCATCTGGGAGGAGAAAGCAGGGGTTAATACCTCTGCACATGCTCTTGATATCTGGACTGGGAGAAAGCCTTGCCCTTCCTCTGAGCCTGACCTAGGGGAAGCCTTTTCATTCCCATCCCTCTGAGGCACTGGGATTCTTGACGCGGCCATGCAAGCACCCTGTAGATCTGTATCATCTGTTTCATGTTTACTTTTTATTTCCTTCACTTAATGTCTTATAACAAACTTTCTGCTGTCTTAGAAACAAGAATTCAAGAGTCTTGAGAAAGGCTAACTGGTACATCTTTGGAAACTATGGACTTGGTCCAACAACCTTTAAGAGAATCAGTTCGCAAATATTTTGAAAGCACTGCATTTAGTTAAAGAAGTCATTCTGTGCTGTTGCATTGGAGTGTATAAGGATAACTGTGATCATTAAAACTTTGCTCGTATCTTACCCAATGGGCATATTTTCCTCCCTTACAGTTCTCCCTGTTCTATATCCCTACAATGAAGTTAAATGATCATCGAAATCCTTGAAAATTGCCAGAATGTCTAGAAAAATAGACATAAAGCTCAGTTTTTTCCCTTAAACACTCTTTTAGCTTGTTCAAATTTTTAACAATTACATAAATTATAATTATGTAAATGTGTGTATGTGGATGTGAGTATGTACACATTTATAGGGGTGCCCAGGGAGGTCAGAAGAAAGTGCCAAATCCTCTGAAGTCAGAGTTATAGGTGGTTGTAAGTCCTTGATGTGAGGAGAGAGAACTGAACTCAAATCCTCTGCAGAAAAAAAGTACATGCTCTTAAATCACCCAGTTATTTGAGGCTCCCACACCTTGTTCAGACATTGTGTTGTGCTGCATTGTATCCGATTCTCTGTTAAAGTACAAAATTCCACACTCTGAATTTGAAGACTGGATACTCTACTGGGATGGCTGGCTAATATTCTTTGTCAGTTACTGGGTTTTTAGACTCACCAGGAGACATCTCAGGAAATGTCTTTGAAGGAGTTTCGAGAGGAAGTGTAAATGAGGAGGGAAGGACCATCCTGAATGTGGGCAGCATCATGTTTTGAACTAGGGGTCTCAGGATGAATCAAACATGAAAAATTTTATAAAATTTTCTGCTTCACCAAGATGTGAGGTGTCCTAGACCCAAACCCCTGGTGCCAGGAACATTGCTATAACCTTTTCATCACTATAGCAGTAGCCTCTCAAACCCTGAATCAGAATAAAGCCTTTCTCCATAAGCTGCTTTTTATCTGTTATGTTGTCACATTCACAAAAAAGTAACCAATGTAGTCACCTACATTGACTGTATATGACTGCAGGCAAGTTTATCATTCATTCTGTTTGTAATGGATTAATTAAACATGTTATGGATCCCCAAGTAGCTGCAGTGGCAGAAATGCTGCAGGTCCTGGAGTGGTGGCAGGCAGGGGGCAGCGGGTCCCAAGAGCAGCCAGTCCCAGGCAGTTCCCTGAGTGGCTGCAGCAGGCCAGGAGGAGAGCCAGACAGATGGGCACACCGAGACCACGCCACAGGTCTCTGAAAGGTGGCTGGTCCGGGGCAGGGAGACACGTGGCAGCAGGCAAGAGACAGAGACATGGATAGGCATGCCATGCAGAGTGAGGTTGGATATTTATTAAGTGGGTTATGCAAGCGAAGGGGGAGAAGAAGGAGAGAGAGAGAGAGAGAGAGAAGAGAGAGAGGAGAGAGAAAGAGTGAGAGAGAGAGAAGGGGAATGGGAGAAGTAGGAAGAGACAGAAGCTGCCTCTTTGGGAGATAAAAAAAGGAAGGAAGACAGGCTGTAAGCAGGAAGGAAGATCTGCCTGCCTCAGCCAGACAGGGAGGAAGTGGGTGTGACTTGTCTCTTAAAGATACAGAATAGATCATTGCATTGTTAGATTTTTATCAACTGCAAAATGGCCCTGAGACACTAAATTGTATGGGATTCGTAGGAGGAAAGCATTAACTGTGGTCTGCATTAAATTCCTGCAACAAAATTCAACATATAGGCTGGGAATATAGTTCAGTCAGTCGTATAGTGCCATCCCATCATAGGCAAGCACTGAGGTTTGACCCATAGTACCACATAAAAACAAGCAAAGAGTAAGCTAACAAACATCTGAAACTCCTGCTGCTAAATGATCAGAGAACTGGGGATTTGGTTCCTGTGCTTACCTCTCCTATGCAAGGTCCTGAGCTCAAAGCCCAGCGTCACAGTAGAAACACAAGGAAAATGTCATGTAATTCAAGTTACTATGCATATTGTACCTTCATACCCTGTTTTGTTTTGTTTTTTAAGCCAGAGTTTCCCAGTGTAGCTTTAGAGCCTGTCCTGGAACTCACTCTGTAGACCAGGCTGACCTCGAACTCAAAGAAATTCACCTGCCTCTACCTCCTTAGTGCTGGAAATAAAGGCATGCACTACACCGCTAGGCTTTTCCTTCATGCCATTTTTAAGGTACGCAGTGTCTCTCACCAGAGACAGGGCCTACCTGGTTAGCTAGTAATCACCAAAACAGACATGCAAGGAAACTGACCAACCTGGTTAGCTAGTAATCACCAAGACAGACTTGCAAGGAGACTGACCAACACACTGGGAGTCCGTAAAGAGCCTCAGAGATGGTGATGATTGCTTTTCCTTCCTGCATTTCCCTTTTCTCCTGAAAGGGTGCCTCTGGGTTCAAATCAGTCTTTGCTTTTATTGCCGTCTGTTGAGTTATAATCTTCTTGGTAAGCCTACCTGATTCTAGGACTGCAGCAATGTAAACCCTCACTCAGTCTGCTAATGGGAATTCAGCTTCTGACTTTTCAGTCCTCTTTGCCAGCCAGGCCTGCCTCCTGTTGGTCTTTCAGTGGTTTCTCAGGAGCCCGCCGAGAAGAACCGGAAGGTTCTTTTGTTTGTCCTTGGGAAGAATTCCCTGCCTGTCGTTAGCTGCCCTGCTGCAAAATCTACCTTATTTACAATTAAATGAGACCAGTAATCCTATGGCAATAGGGGGACATTGGTAAAACATCTGGAAGTGTTGACACTGTCACAAGCCTTTTGTTTTTGTTTTGGGGGCTTTATTTTCCTTCTTCATGAAGATTTAACTGTTATCTCTTAGTTATGCCTTCTTACTAAGGGGAATGCAGTTTTAAAAAGGTATTTTGATAGAGGCATTCAATTAGAGACAATAGAGAAGTCTGAAAACACCGTGTGATTGTTTTGAACAATACGAAAGTAATTTTAACAAGAACAATGAGTAAATACTATGTTTAATATTGTGTGATTGTGTGCATCAAAAGACTGTCAATTTAAAAACCTACAATCCTTTACCTCAGTGGCTTTATTCAGGTAAAAAGAATGGCTATACAATGTAAATACAGAAATGTGTTATTTCTTAGCTAAGAGACAAGATTTTTAAAAATTTTAATTGCAATAGAATGATGCAATACTGTTTCTAATTATTTGCTATGAACTATGAATACCAAAGCAGTATAAACCTAGTTAGATTATATCTATATTTACCTTTGTAGAGAAAAACTTTGTCTTTTTCTTCATTAGAGGAGATGAGGTATGTAGATTTCTGAAGCTTGTAAAAATGAACTGGTGAATTATGTCATTCTTCCTGATATGCCTTCTTTCCTGTGTGCAAGCACATGCTGAATAGAATTTACTTGGTTTAAAGCTATAATATCCTTCAAGGCGAACAACTTTAGTAACAGCATTTTTTCCTTGTCTGTCCTTCCGGAAATGGCTTTATAGAATTCCATATTTACTACTTGGAATAGGAGGCCGCAGGCCAGGGTCTAAAACAGTTCTCACTTCTCAGAGCTCCGTGTATAATGACATGTGGTTATTTCCAAGAAGAGGACTCACTTGACTGTGTCGTTCTTTTCTTCAGATCATTGTTAGGTCTTATTTTCTGTCAAACTGTCTTTTGCAAACCACATTAAAGAATCCTGGCAGTGGAGCTGTTATTTTCAGTCACTGATGTACAGACAAAGATACTGCTCTGTATTATATACTTATCAACTATAAGCAAAAGCAAAGTTAACAAATGCTTAGATCAAATATGAGACTCAATGCAAATGAACCTAAACTTAGTATACTAAGTCTGATTGGGTAGACACACAGATGTTGTACCAAGCATAAGTGGATAAGTACTGAAAAGAGGAAAGCGACTGTATTGTTAAAGTCTCTTACTGCAGTTGACAGCCCAGCTGAGGAAAGGTGTAGAAGTTATCAGATATGCAAGTCCAGACCGCCTGCATGGGCTAGGTTAAATTCATGGTCTATCATTTTCTTGTGCTGTCATGAGTAGTGAGACAACTGTAGGCAGGTAAGTGCTAAGAGAATTAACACATATAAACAAAATAGAATGAAAAGCAGACTCCTACCTGTGGGACTGTAGCTAAGGAAATGTTGTAAATTTGCTGAGATTCAGCACCCCAGCCCATAAAGTGGTCTTAAATACTGCTTCCCCTGATTAAAAAAAAAGCATATTATGTAAAGTGTTTTACTCCACTTGGGAAAAAGCCAATGCTAATAGATTTATTTGTGTTTATATATGCCTAAAGCAACTCTGGACATTCAAAGTGATAGGAAGGAGGAGCAGGAAAATACCAGCTGCAGATGTCTAACAGTGAAGACAAACTGGATAAGGAAGACAGGTAGAAAGAAGTATTACCTGCTGAGAGACAGAGACATAACAGACACGGTGTGACAAATAACTCTGGAAAATGCATCAATAGCAGAAGGGCTTACTGGGTGCTAGTTTAGCTCTGTTAGTTTAAAAACCAACAGCATCTAGTTGGTTGTAGATTTTGTTTTTCTCTGAAACGGATGATGAGAAGGATACTGGGGACAACTTAAGAGATTTTTCTTTTGAAATGTTGATGCTTTATTTTTCAGATATTCTGAGGTGTAACTATAAATCAATATGAAAATTTATCTTCACATTTTTGCCTAAACAGACTGAGCAATCCATAAACATGGACACCCTTTGTTTCTTAATGTCAAGATCTGTCCTACAAAGGAACATACAGTTGGGACAAAATCTGATACTATATGGCGCATGGTAGATAATCTGCTACAAAAGTGTTCCAAGGTCTTTTTAAAATGGTGCTATTACTTTAGCGAGATCACAGACGTTCGGAGTTTAATAGCATGAAGGGGATAGCTTGAATATAGAACGTCAAAGGATCCTCTGATCTGGCTCTTTTATTTCCTCTGAAGTTTTCTTTGCTTCTTTGTTTTGGCTCTACCAATGACAGGCTATTTTTTCAGGGAAAAGTTACCATTGGCCTGACAAGGATATATTCAAGTCGATACTAATTTCATATAAATTAAATAGAAGAGCTGGACTCCATCACTTTGACAACTAAATTACATAGAACTCAGCTGGAGAACAGAGTGTGTTACGTCTCCAAATGGATCTCATGGTGGCGCAGTCTCATTTGACACTATTAAGGGTATAGATAGTTTAACATGTGGGCATTCCTATGGATACACTTTCAATTTCCCTGAGCAAACAACTTAAGCACAAAGTTTTATGCCACCTTGGAAACAAGTCTTTAGTACAGGACAAGGACATGCTCAAACTGGTGTCATTTTTAAAAATTGCTTTATTGCCATTTCTAGTATCTTTAAACAAGCAGACAGGCCTACTCTGTATGTTCTGGCAGACAGCAAGTTTAAATGCAATGAGTAGAGGGTATCATGTTTAGGAGATATTTGCCATTTCTGTGACTGACATAAGGTGTTCTGGGATTTAAGATAGCTTAAATCTATTTAACATAACTTAAATCTAGTTTCCTATTATTACTGTAATTTTTACTGCAAATGTCTTTAAACAAATACATTGACTTATTCTTAGAAGTCTAAGGATATTATGTTTAGACCTGGGTTTGTACTTGGTCTAAAGAAAAGGTGAAAGTCAAGCTGTGTTCATTCTTGGACATACTAATGGTGAGTCTCAGTCTCTTGGGGCTTGTAAACCGGAGGTCCACTTATCTTGCTGAACGTCAGCACGCACACACTTTGCTTGTAGGCTTCCTTTACACTTTCATTCTTTTCACACACCCTTTTCTGTGTCTGTTACCACAGGGAACTCAACCTGGATAACATGTCACAATTGTCAACTTTTAGGTAGAGAATTGGAGGCCACTCTGATAGTCCCACATCAACTTCATATTTTGAGATATGCTGCAATGATTACATCTAAATATGCCTTTTCTGTACAGAAGATATAGGGGCAGGACATAGATAACAGAATATCTTTGATGGTCCTAATAAGGATTATGCCTATTTTAAAAGATGGATCCTGCTGGGCAGTATGGTCCTATAATTCTAGCACTTGGGGGCAGAAGCAGACAGATCTCTGAGTTGAAGACAAGGCTGGTCTACAGAGTGAATTCCAGGTCATCCAGAGCCACACAGAGAAAAGAAAGCAAGCAGTGATGGGGGGAGAGGGACCAATAGATATGTTATATTATTAGAGTATTTAATTTAATTTTCAGGTGAAAAGCTAATTTAGTGCTGTTGTTCTAATTCATTGTTATCATCCCATATTCTACATTTTGAGATTTTTTTACATTCTTTTATAATTATCATTTTTTTCTTCTCTCTCCCAAGCCTATGTACATTTATCCAACACTGTGACCAAGTTAGAGGTCTTTTCCATCTGGTTTTGTTTTTATTACATACATATCTGTAATTAGTTTTTTACCAAGAGCGCTTAAAAAAAAACTAAGTGGGCGTGGCTAGGAACAACTCCGCAGTCCTGCCTGCTTGCTGAGCCCAGTCCAACATGGTGGAGGCATGTTTACTACCTCTGAGAGCCATTCTTTCCACCCCAGATCCAGGGTCACAGTGGGTCTGTCACCATTAAGCAATTTGTAACATGCTGCTCACAGACCCCCATTTAAATGCTCCCTAGCCAGATCTCCTGAAAGAGTCAGAATATTTGGTGCTGGAGAACCAGGAAGCCACCATTTTTTAAAAAGAAGTCATGTAGTTTTTACTGCTAAAGCTGAGTCAGGAAACCTCTTAAATGAGCCACATCTCTGCTTTCTGCCAGCAAACAAGCAAGAAGTTGTTTAAACTCTGTTGTTTTTGTTTGTTTTCTATTTAGAATTCCTTTTCAAGCTTTCTCAGGTTTTTAAGTAGGTTTAGTTGACTACATTGGCACCAATTTGCAGGTGGAAGGTGCTTGTTTGTTCCCGTCTGCCCAGAACTGAAATAATCACACAGAAATTATATTATTGGCAATACTGTTTGGCCAATAGCTTAAGTGTATTTTCAGCTCCTACATCCAAAACTTACCCATTTCTATAAATCTGTGCATCGCCATGTGGCTGTGGCTTACCAGGTAGGGTTTCAGCAGGCTCTGGTGGAGGTGTCTGTCTCCTATGGTGGCTACATGGTTTCTCCCTGACTCTGCCTACCCTCTCTCTATATCTTTTCCAGCTTGGCTATATTCTGTTAAGCCATTGACCAAAGAAGATTCTTTATTAACCAATGAAAACAACACATATACAAAGGACTTCCCATACTAGGGCTCTTTTGTTTTAGACACAGGGTAGTAGAACATCTGGTCAGGGCGATCAGGGTGATCAAGCACTACAGATGTTTAGCTCTCTAAAGAATAGGAAGATCATGCACACTGAGGGAGCAGTATGGATAAAGAGTCAGGTATTCTGTGGAGTTAGTAAAATAATAGACTAGCATGGAGACAGGGGAAACACACAAGATAAAAACAGAGAGATGGGAAAAACCTTAGTTTTTAGTTTTTAGTTCAGTGGCTTTTCAGGCTGTGGTTAGAATTGTGTAGTGTATTCTAAATATCATATGAGGAATTTAAAGAAAAGATGATACATCAAGCTCAGTCTCCAGATACCACTCCAGTGTTCAATAAAGAATGTCCTATGAAAGAGCAAGCAGCGGGGAGGGCTTGCATTCAGGGGAGTGCTGCATTAGGCCAGATAAGACAGCAGAGGAAATGATGAACAGTCATTGGGTTCAGGATGGAGGTAAAACTCACATTAATTTTCCCTTCAGCCTTATTAAAATCCATTTCCTTTTCTAACCACTTCTCTAACTTGTCAAATTCACTTTGAATTATGGTTCAATCTTTCAAGCTCCTGGTAGTCTATGCAAGTTTTGTCACATACATCCTTAATGAGTGTCCTCTCTCTCAGACATCATTAGAGCATTATAATCATATCATAAGTTATCTCAGTGACCTATAATGCTGAAGTTTTTCTAGAATAAATTCTATTGTATACTCAAGAAAAAAAATTCATGAAGCTTATACGCAAGTTTAAAGTATGGCACTAAGACTTAAAAAAGAAGCCGATGCAAAGTCTTTAAGGATAAGAAAGGCAAGGCAAAGTGGCTAACTTTCAGCAGGTCCTGCCAGGTATACACTAAGCAAACATGCAATGCACAACAGAGTTAATTGTGGGGCAGGGAGGGGGAAGCCAAGGGCCATATTGGAATAGGGAAATGAGAGAGGCAGACAGGCAGACAGGCAGGCAGGCAGGCAGGCAGGCACAGAGGAGGGAGAGGCAAGAGAGTGAGCTGTGCCTGGAGGGCACTTTTAAGGGGTCACAAGTTGCACAACTGACGGTAGAACCACACCTTGAGACAGGTGATGGTGTAACTGCTTTGACAGCAGAGGTAGGATGCTGCCAAGGTGGAACTAACAAAGTATATTCAAGATTTGTCTTCCCACCTTCCAATCTGTGCTCCTCCAAATACAACTATGGTTCCTTGTTGCCGATGAGTTATATAGTATTAGTGTTTTCATATTGCTTTTATCAATAAACAAAATATATGGTAGGTGTGTCTATGAAGTTGTTTTGCTCCTCAAGAAGCATAGAATGAATTAATGGTTATCTGTTAGACAAAGGCAACATTTGAGGCATAGACACTGAAATTAAGAATGATACTGAGCTCACCTGGTGGTGGCACATGCCTTTAATCCCAGCGCTTGGGAAGCAGTGGATCTCTATGAGTTCAAGGGGAAGTTCCAGGACAGCCAGGACTGTTGCAAGTAGAAACCCTGTCTCTAGAGCTGAAGAGATGGCTCAGAGGTTAAGAGCACTGGCTGCTCTACCAGAGGTCCTGAGTTCAAT
>LOJH01046245.1:12531-22779 GCA_001685095.1 Ellobius talpinus
AACTAAACTGAATACTGGGAGAAAGGAGGCAGAGGCAGAGAGAAGCCATGGAGCCACAACCAGAGACAGACATGCTGGAACCTTGCAGGTGCACCATGACCCTCATGGTAAAATACCAAATTATAGAAAATGGTTTATTTAATAGATAAGAGTGAGCTAGAAATATGCATAAGCTAATAGGCCAAGCAGTGTTGTAATTAATACAGTTTCTTTGTGGTTATTTTGGGAGTCTGGGCAGCTGGGAAATGAACAAGCATTCTCATACTACATGAACAAGCATTCTCATACTACATTCCTGTTCCATTCTTTGTCTCTTCTCCTCTTGGGACACCCATAGTTCAAATGTAGGTACACTTGATGGCATGTTATATGTTATAAATATTAAACTGCTTCCTTCATTTTTTATAGATCAGACTCAAAACACTAAATTTTCTTTCCAACTCCTGAATGTTTTCTCTACTTGTTCAAGTCTTAGTTTTGAGTTTTGTTGATTATATTATGACTGCAAGTGTACTTCTTAATGTTATAGTTGCAACTTGATTCTTAGTTTAAACTATCTTCTCGATTTATAGTATGCCTATACCACTTGTTTGGTTCCTTTTCGCTCTTTAATGTATTTTCCTGTTTATTTCATGAACCTCTCTATGTAGGGTCAAGGTTGGCCTCAAATGTGTGATGATTATCTTGTCTCAGCTTCATAAATCCTAGGGTTACAGCCTGGCCACCACACCCAGCTTCAGCCACTTTGTTCATGTGTTCTTGGGCATATTTACACATGCTTTTAAAGTCTTTGCCTTGTAATGCTGATGCCTAGACTTTCTCATGAATAGTTCCTGCAGATTAATTTTGTTCCTTTAAAAACTGTGCTTTTCCTATCTTTGTATGCCTTTTCAAGATACGAAGGCAAATAAGCTGCACAAAAAAGCACATATCTTATTCCTTTTTAATAAATTTCTTTAGAAGCAAACTGGTTACATAAGGCAGATTAGTGGTTATCTAGAATTGGATAAAAATTGTTATAGACATACTTTGGAGGATAATGGAAATTCTTATTTTCTTCCTGGCAATGGTTTTATGTTCTATCTGTACATCAATATGGACAAAATTGCATATTTTAAAAATATTCAGCTTATTGCACATTGATTATATCTCATCTCAATGATGTTGCAAAAGATAGAATTTGTAGAAAAGTACGTTTATAAAAAATATGTAAATCTGAATTTAAACCTGCTCAAAAACTGTATTATATCAAAATTAGATGTGTATTTGCATATATAAGTATATACATATGAATATGCATCTTCATGCATATAATATATTTGTGCATGTATATGTATGTGTGTGTTTATATTCATAAATATCCATTTAACTTTCAAAAGAAACATCATTGACTCCAATAAAATTTAGTAATATTGGCATCTATGTCACTAGTGAGATTTATCCACAGTTGAAATTATTCTGGAAAGTGTAGGAGTGATATTAAAGTTTCTTTGGCTATTTAAAGTGAAAATTGAATTGGAGGAGACTTTTTTGTACCATATCTATAAGACAATAGAGGAATGTCAGTAGTGTTAAATGTAGGATGTTTCACCAGGCTAACTCTAAATAGGACTTGACTGTATTTACATTGTGGCCTAATTAAAATATAATTTCTTGATTCCTTCCTTTCCCCCATTTTCTCAGTTTTCCACTTTATTTTCATTTTTTCTTTTCTTGTGTTGGAAAACAAAGAGGCATGGGAACTTAGAGAGGAGCAACCCCATTTTCAATGACTGTCTGAAGAGCCAGCATATGCTTCTCTCCAGTTACTTCAGTCATTTCCTCCTCTGTCCTGCACAATAACTGAATGAACGGAACACCTAGACTACTTCTCCCAAACTGACCTCCTAATATATATGCCAAGTACTTGGAGTGAAGTGTGACTTTTAGGGGTAAAGTGGTATACCATGTCTACCAGAGCTGGGCTTCTAGTAAGTCGAATTTGTGAGTCATCCTTGTACAGGGGCCATGCTAATCTTCTCTCTGGCATTCTAATTTTAGTATATGTGCTGCTGAAATGAGCACAAACTTCTATTTCTATAAGAATCCAGTATAACTGGATTTTCATCCATTCATTATAATATATTTAGGTGTAATCTTAATTACAGGTAATGAGTTGCAAGACAGAAGGATTTTTTGTCAATCGTGGAAACCAATAATACATACTGTAGGAAAAGGAAAGTCCAGAGGATATAAACTCATAAAAAATTAAAGTAGAGAAAGTGTTGGGGAGGGATACTATTTTAAATAAAAGGGCCAGAGAAGTCTGTAAAGTGATATTTGAGAACCATGAGTGACATCAATTAGTAGAATAAAGAATGATATGAACAAATATACAGTAAAAGGCCATCATCTCTGGCTACATGATTACTCTGAGAACTACTGAAATGATCCTGCATTGTGTATTAGTCAAAGATTCAAAGTTCTCTAGAGTAACAGAACTTATAGAATGAATCTCTCTCTCCATATGTATTGAGTGGAACTATTGGGAAGTGTAACCTTGGAGTGAGTGTGGCTTTGTTGGAGGAAGGGTCACTATAGGGGTGGGCTTTGAGGTCTTCTATGCTCAAGCTATGCCCAGTGTGACTGTTCACTTCCTGTTAGCTTCAGATAAAGATGTAGAAATCTTAGCTCCTACTCCAGCATCATGTCTGCCAGCATGCTGCCATGTCTCACCAAAATATGATGGGCTAAACCTCTGAAACTCCCAATTAAATGTTTTCCTTTAAAAGAGTTGATGTGATCTAATTTGAACATAGTGTCTCTTCACAGCAATTGAAACTCTAAGACAATACACACACACAGACCCACACACATTCACATGCATATACACATACACACATACATAAATGCATAAGTATGTATGTAGAAAGGGATTTACTAGAAGGACTTACAGGCTAATCCAACAATGGCTGACTGAGAAAGGAAAGTCCAAGAAACCAAAAGTTGTTCAGTGCATGAGGCTGATTTTCAGTAGATGCTTGTATTCTAAAGAAGTGGACGCTAATGCCAGTCAAAGAATGGACTTGATAGCAGGCAAGAACAATCAGGAAAAGAATAAAAGCTTCCTTTTTCCACATTCTTTTATATGGTTCCAACTGATGGTGCAGCCCAAATTAAAGTTGTATTTCATCTCCAGAATATCCATATTATTATGTTTTATTTCCCATCTCAAAAGATCTGAATTAAATTTATGGCTTCCTATATCAAAGATCCTAAGTAGAAGTGGATCTTCTTATTTTAAATTAATTAAAAATCTTCCACAGCTGTGTCCTCCATTTTGGGATTTTAGTTAATTTCAGATATAGTCAAGTCAATAACCATCACACATTCATAACCAATAGACCATCCTGTTTGTCTTGGGACACAAAGAAGGAGAAATTTCTGAGGTCAGGTTGTGTTAGGTGTCATCATCCAAATTGACAAAAGTTTCAGATACAGGAGAAAGTCTTAAGGTTGGGGTAAACAGATCAATTATAATGGGATTCACTGTTTTTTTTTATTCTTTGCAAATTTTCATACATACACACACATAGTGAATATGTGAACATATTCATCCCCATTCCTTCCATTCCAACTTTCTCTGCTCCCCAACAGTTCTCTTTCTAAACTTCAGTCCCATTTTAAAATATATAAATAAGTCTCTGAGTCTAAATAGTGATCCCTATATAAGAATGCATGTGGGGTTATCCAATGGGGCATGGACAGCCTACTAATGGAACCCACCTAGTGAAACATAAATTTCCCTCAATAGTAGACATCAAAAGTCAATTGCTCCTCAGCCAGGAATAGGGCCTTGAGAACTCTTTCTCCTTCTATCTTAGAATTTTTAATTGGCTTAAACCTGTATAGGTTCTATGAAGATAACCACATGTGCTTTGAGTTCATGCTTGTAGCATCCACATCATGTCTACAGTTGAGCAGTTCACAACATCCCTCTTTTGGTACTTAGGTTCTTCCTGCCCTCTCTTACTCAATCATTGGTGAGGGTTGGTGCTGATGTAAATGCCCCATGTATAGCTGATTACTCATAGTTGCTTTTTCTTAGTACCCACTTTAGTAAGAAGTTCCTATGATTTGACTTCTGGGATAAACATCATCATTTGAGATTATATTTCTTTATTAATGTGAAATTTCATGAACATCCTTTTCTATGAAGCAATTCGTTTCCTAAATATCCTGTGATATCAAAGCTGTATGCTTATGTATTCCCACAGCTAATTGTCTTCTATTTTTCCATTTCTGCACATATGTATCCATTCATCCAACTGTACTCAGAGGGTGTGCTAGCAGAGGAGCAAGAGTAGCTCAAATCTACAGTCTAGACATAAACCTTTAGAAGGCAGTTTGCCAGTGGGACCAATAACAAAGCAACATTAATAGGTTTGCCTATGTTTCCTATAACCATCTTAGTCCTTGCCTGACTGCTTGATCAAAATAGATGCAGGACCAAAATTTGGTGTCTGCCTTCTTGGGGCCTAAGTCTAAAGGAAATCTTGAGAAAGTCTGTTGGATAAGAGCACATTGCAACTACAGTCGTGTGAGTCGAAGGCCAACCCAGAAAAATAGCACAAGCCTGCATATAAGAATGGAATATTGGCTCCAACTGTGTGAAAGATGTTGTTACCACTCAGAAGGATATTATGTTATCTGTGAAGCCACTGCTCAGTGTGTTTCCTTATTAATTGTTCTATTTTGTAAATAGTATATTCCTATACTAAGAAGCTTTTATGTCATCTCAAGAAAAACGTCTCCTTTGAATATTCTTCATGAATTCATAAATCATATTGAATAAACTAAGATGAACATCTCTAGTTTAGAGGAACAGCACAGAATTTTTAAATGAAAACTGTGTCTTTGATTTACTTCTTTTAATTAAACAGAAGACACTTATGTTTCACATCATTAAAGAATTGACACAGATTGTGTTGCCTTCTAAATGACTTCATCAGCTTTAGCTGCTGTAACACATCATTGACTGCAGGGTGGTTAAAAAAAGTAGGGATCCATGTATCAGAGTTGTTGCAGTTGGGAGTCTGAGGTCAGGCTATTAGCATGGCCAGGTTATTGGGGAGAACCCTCATCTGGGTTCAAACTGTTGACTTCTCAGTGTTTCCTTACCTGACTAAAAGGCATCTCTGGTCTATTACTTTCCGAGTAAAGACACTCCCATCCTCATGAGGATCCAACCCTCGTGACCTCATTCAAGCTTATTACAGAGGTCATGCCTCTAAAAACCCTTTCTTGAGAAAGACAGCTTGGATCTGGAAAGAACATGGGAAGTCTTTAACCATGCCTTCATCCAGCACAGTCTGCGTTATGCCTGTGCAGAGAGAAATGATTTTCACAACTTTTGCACATGCGGAAGGGCATTCACATTGTCTCATTTTGTATAATTTCTTGAATTCAGACAAATGAATTTCTTGTCATTCTCTCAAATATGACTCACTTTGTTCATGGCTTAAGCGGCTTATGTGAACATGAGGCCTCTTTGAAAAATGACAGAGGATAATAAATGCTTCCAGAATTTGTTTTGCCGAAGAGAACTAATGACAGAGGGCCATATGGTAAACTATATTTTTAATTACCTTTCAACAGTGTTAAATGTTTTTTCTTTATTTTCATATTCAGTGTTCTTGATTACATTCACCAAAAGTCTTCCAGAGAACAAAGCGTTTTACACAACAGCACACACGTAACTTCACAGGCAATATGTATTATTGTGCACGAGCAACGGCCTTGTTCTGATGACTCTGCACCTTCAGCGGAGGACTGTGCTCCTCTGCTTCCGGAGTCAAAACAGCCAGCATGCAGATTTCCCATCTCACTTTTGGCTTTTGTTTCCTTTTCTGTTTTCTAGTCTTGATCTGTATTTCAAAATAAATTTACTTGAGATTATAATAAAATTATTTCATTTCTTCCTTCTCATTCGGCCATCTCCCCTTGTGCTCTTTCAAATTAATGGGCTCTTTTTCTTTAATTTTTGCTACACACATGCACATGTGTGCATGCGTGCATACACACACACACACTCCTAAATACACGTTCACAGTCTGTATATTGTTACTTATATGTGTATGTTTTAATATGTTCTGTTAACATGAATTTGGTGGTCTGCCCTGTTTCAGGTTAAGAATAACTTAAGGAGTAAATGGAGGGTAAATGCCCAATTTTAAACCTAACTTTTGAAACAGAATGCATTTTATATATATATGTGTGTGTGTGTGTGTGTGTGTGTGAGTGAGTGTGTATTCATATATATGGCACTAGTACTTTAATTGCAGTGAGATGAAGTGAAATCTTTGTTCAGATACCTAGGACAAAATATTCTAGAGTCCTGATTGTTCCTCCATGAGTAGGCAGAAATTATTCAAGATAAAGGTGAGATAATGGTTAAAGTTACCTGTAACTGCTTTTAAATATTCATAGTCATGTAAGGGATTATGATTTAAAGGCCATCTTTATTGTTTTGGGGACCAGCTAGTGTGCATATACCCCCAATTCCTGTCTTAGTCTCTACCAGTATTAACTGAAGCCGTATGGCCTCTTTTGATCTATTTTTCGGTCCATTTTTTTTCTCCTGCATTGTACAATTCCTTTGTTTGTGTGCATTAAAAAACTCCTGTGTAGCAATCATGGGGTTAAAGACTATTATCTCAGGAAGCTGGCTATCTCTATTTCTCTATACTCTGTGTGTGTGTGTGTGTGTGTGTGTGTGTGTGTGTGAAGCCAGAGGCCAACCTTTGTTGTCATTCTCAGTAGTGGTATACACTTCTTCTGAGTTAAATCTCTTAAAGGCCATGACTCATCAATGAGGCAGGACTGTCTAGCCAAGGAGTCAAAGGCTCCTGCTGCATCCTGACTACTCAGTGCTAACATAACAAGCACAAGTCACCAAGCCAGGCATTTTTATGTAGGGATCTCACAAGCACTTTTCAGACTGTGTGCACCATCTCCCCTGTCCCTTGACATCACTCTTAATGAAAAATAAGTCTGCACAAATACAGAAAGTTCAAAGTAATATGTCTCTAGATTTCAAACCACAAAAGGCTGACAGTATTTCTACATCCATGTGTCCCAAATATTTTGATTATGAGCAAAATTTAATAAGGAGAACTTCTGACACACAACTGAAAGATTCTCCAAGCCTCCAAATCAACTTTGATATGATTCATTACAAAAATAAAACTGTTAGAAATATATAAATATATTTGTATATATCCATAGTGTTTATTTGTATTCTGTAAAATATTTTTGTCTCTCATCTACCCCACCAAGTCTAGTCTTAGCTATCTTCTCTTGACTAAGGTAATGTGCTTTCATTGGTTTATTTTGGTTTATTTCATCTCCACCTATCTGATTGGCTCAGGTATTTCTGGAAACAAACTGCCATCTAAGTTTACTCACCAGTCTGTGAACATAATCTTATTTAGAAATAAACTTGGTGCATCCAAAGGAAGTTAAAATAAAGTACTGTGTTTAACAGGATCTTTAACCTCATTACTGATATCTTTAAACAAGGGGGAAATTTGGAAGTGAAGCATAGACAGACAGAGGGAAGAAAAACCAGTTGAAGACAGAGTCAGAGGTAGCCATGATGCAGCTACAAGCCCAGGTATGAATGGGTTCCCTGGAATCCCTCAAAATTTGAATAAATGAGAAGAATTTGTCATCCCCCACCTCCCAAGCCTGAGCATTTCAAGCAGGGACATACAACTTTGTTTACACAGCAGAAAAATGGATGACAACAAATTAAATAAAAATAGGCCTTAGCCACACTGCTGTAACAAGCACCATGGGCTCCTAATGCACTATGGGAAACTGAGCATGAGAGCACACACACTTATTGCTCTGCTTTTTGCTGAAGAAGAACTATGCAGAGGTCTTTCTTTCCTCTGGTAAGTGCAGGGGCAGACCATATTCCAGAGGCTGGTCCTTGAGATTCCTGAAGTAGAACATTCAGCCATCCAGCTCCCTGAGATTTCAAGCTTCTGATGCAGGTACCAGCTCTGCTGGCAGCATTTGGCTGTTTGAAGGGTTTACCTTTGGCAGCCTTTGGTGTTCTGAATGAACCATCAGTGTGATGATCACTTGCTCATTAAAGCAGCTGCACACAGGCACAGTCAAGGGGCAAGAGAAAGCCAAAAATGCAGTACACACTTAGAAAACGTGGAGGTCAGATTTTTAGTAAAAGAATAAATAAAGAGATAAATATTAAAAAGTCAGTCAGCCTTGTGTTAAAACAGTCTCTTTGTTGGTATTGTGCCTTTGTACATTTATATATATATGCGTGTGTGTGTGTGTGTGTGTGTGTTTTCTGCCCATAACTCTAAAAGCATGCTAATAACCACAGGCTGATTCACAGATGCATTGAGATTCTGACTTCACTATTAACTCAAGGACAGTGAAACAGAGGTGACCTTTCATCCCTCTTCCTGCATGTGCACGGCTGTATGATGTGAGTGTTTACCAGCCTCTTACCCGAGGTTCTAGATGCCCAGTTACTTCCCTACTGCCCAGGTAGCCAACTTCTCTCCTGCTGGAAGGAGACAATAAAGTTCTCCACAACAATCAGAACACATTTGTTTAAAAAGAATAGGAGATCTTGGCGGCAGAAGAAAGCATACCATCATACATCTTCCCTTCAAATATCTTCTATTTCCTTATGGTCTCTTTGCACACGATTCTTGGAAGTTTTCATAGTTGCCACAGACAGTTATTCTTTCATTCCTCTTAAGGCTCAAGGCTCAACTTTGTCTTTTATATTACGGCTCCTCTCAAAAGTCTCATGTCTCAGAGCCTCTTCCATGTTTTCCAGCTGCTGTGTACCACTTCTCTTGACACTTCCTTTCTTTAATCATCTCTGGCACTGCTTGCCTCCTGTTTCATGTTGCTACCAGAAATAGCCCACTTAGCAGCTGGTCTCTGAAACAAGGTTGCTGCTGATCCTGACATGTGGCATCTCTCCCGCAGGTAGGGGAGGGGATCATTTTGGCAGGTTTTGGTGGCAAAGGAGTGGGTTAGGTAATACTGCAAAATTGGGCTTGGTTCAAATCCTAAACGATTTTACCCTAGCCCTCACAAACAACCCTCCAAAAGTATTTTCTGAATGTTCCTTAGTCCCAAGAAGTGCACAGGGGAAGTAACCATAATTCAGCTTTAAAAATTGGTAGTGAGAGGAAGGGAGGTATCTCAGTCCATAAAGTATTTTCCAGCACAGTCATGAAGTCCTGAATTTGATTCCCAGAAACCAAGTAATAAAGCAGGACATGGGTGCAAATCCATAGTACTGGGGGTCAGAGATAAACCAATCCTTGGAATTCATGTGCAATCATCCCGGCCTAATAGAAACATCCATGTCATTGAAGAAGCCTTGTCTTCAAAACAAGGTAGTTATCACATGAAGAATGCCACTTGGGGTAGGCCTCTCCAAATAAACACATGTGTGTCACCTAGTTTGAACACATACACACACACACACACACACACACCCCACAGACCACAGTTACTCCAGGTTTGACAGATGAAATCAGGCTGAGTAGTTGTATTGCTTGCTTATCTACAATGAGGAACACAGTACCTTAAGAGTGAATTCTGCTGTTCACAGAGCAGAGCTGAGATTTTGTGTTTAAACCTTTGAATCTTCATTATTTTGTAACATTGACTACATATTGATCTGCTTTACAAGTGGGAGCATATTCAATAGAATTTCTTACCCAAAGTATGGAAAGGCCTTTGACTTGTCACCTTTTCTATGTCCGACTGTTCTTCACTCTCAGATGTGCTCTCTTTGCGACACTAAGTCTAAAATTCCTTTACAAGACACTCTGCAGCTCATGTGAACTCAGTAATGGAAACATTTGAGAACACATCTCCTTACAAAGACAGAGATAAGAAATTTGTCACTTCCAGGGAGCACATGTTAAAGTGTGGCACCCCTCTTTAATTCAACGCAGACGAGTATGATTTCAGCTGCCATCAGCACTATCGTCTCCATTGTCACCGCCCAACATCGTCTCAAATATTATCTAAGGTCCTATGCTAGAAATCATCCTTGACTTGACCTCTGCATAGCACCAGACAGAAGTCTGCCTTTTCACTGGGTCTTTGGCACCGATGAGATGAATTGCTAAGGAATTTAGGATTGCCTTCTTCTATGATCTCTTTGAAAACAGTGGCCCAAGCTCCTTACAGGTTTCACTTCCAGTT
>LOJH01046252.1:905-13742 GCA_001685095.1 Ellobius talpinus
CATTTACACAATGGAGTACTACACAGCAGAAAAAAATGATATCTTGAAATTTGTGGCAAAAGGATAGATCTAGAAAACATCATATTGGGTGAGGCAACCCAGACCAAGAAAGACAGATATCATATGTACTCACTCATTAGTGGGTTTTAGACATAAAGCAAAAGAAAGCAGCCTATAATTCACAATCGCCAAGAACCTAGATTACAAAGAGAACCCTAAGAGACACATATATGGATCTAATGTACATGGGAAGTAGAAAAAGACAAGATCTCCTGAGTAAATTGGGAGCATGGGGACCATGGAAGAGGGTTGAAGGGGAGGGGAGAGGAAGGGTGGAGAGCAGAGAAAAATGTATAGCTTAATATAATCTTTAAAAATTTATAATTAAAAAATCAAAGGAAAAAACCCTACTGCTTCACAGAAAACTCTGTCAGATATTCTAGGTCTGTAGGCCAAAGACAGATGCCCCAATGTTGCAGAAGAATTTTGGGTGACTGTCCAGGAAGCCAGATGTTCCTGTCATTAGGTAATATTGCATCCTTATGGGGTCTTTGGTGGAGTTAAAAACTAAATAGTTAAACATATAGTTTTCTTTAGTTATGATTAAAGTTAAATTAGGTATAAAACTTTAATTCACAAAGATAAGATAGATACTATTTTCTTGAAAATTTCCAGATGCAAATGGACTGGATATTGTAACTGTAAATCTTGCTTGATAACTATTTTTGTTGTATGTAGTTTTACTAAGTTAAAGTTAAAACCTTCCTTTTTAATTAGACAAAAGGGGAAATATGGTGTAATAATCTTTTATGCACTTTATGAAAATGTATTGCTTTCATTGGTTTAATAAAGACCTAACTGGCCAATATCTAGGCAGAAAGAGACAGACTGAAAGAATGCTGGGAAGAAGGGCAGAGTCACTAGCCAGACACAGAGGGAGTAGAATGTGTAGAAGATGAGGTAACAAGCTATGAGCCACTTAGCAGCATGTACATTAAGATAAATGGGTTAATTTAAGTTGTAAGAGCTAGTTAGTAGCAAGCCTAAGCTACTGGCCTTATATGATTAATAATTATAATCATATTTAAATATAATATGATAATTAATAATCTCTGTGTGGTTATTTGGGAGCTGTCTAGTGGGACAGAAATTTCTGCCTACAATAAGGTGTCAGGTGGCCGATCTCATCCAGTTGGTTGAAGGGCTTTCCAGTAAAGCTGAGTTTGTGAGATGTGCTTGCACCACTGTGACAAGATACCTCAAAGAAACAACTTAAGGGAGCAAAGATTTATTTTCGTTTGACCTCATGTGCTCTGTCAAATATCATAGCAGTGGTAGGTATGTGGAAGAGGCTATTTATTTCTTGACAGATGGGAAGCAGAGATAAAGGGAATAGAGTGTTCAGGGTCGGATATAATGCCAAATACATACCCACAGTGACCTGCTTCTTTCATCTGGCCCTCTTCCTACTGTTCCCTACTTCTCCATAATGCCACCACATTCTGACTCCACTAAGGCTTTGATCCGCTGTTATTCAGAGCTCTCAATACTTAGCCACCTCTGGAAATTCCTTCACAGACACCTCCACATCACTTAGTTCAATCAAGATGAACCATAAAAATTCTGTCTCTTATCTGCTACCCCTCTGTCATCTACTTACCTATTCCTTTTATTGTTTTCTAACTCTGTCATATATTGTTTATGTGTTTATCTATCCTCTATCCATCATCTCTCACCAGTTGTGCTTCTCTGGAGGGTTTTGGGTACTTATCTCTGAAACCCTGAAACAAAGCCCAGTACAGTGCACATCAGGTACAATAACTGGCTACATTTACTTCAAGTGAAAGATCAGGATTATTATTAACTTTTTTTTAAAAGATAGGGCTAGTCTCTAATTTTCTATGCAATCAAAAATGACCCCAAACTTCTGATCCTCCTGTATATTCCTGTGAAGTATTGTGATTACAGATATGCATCACCACACCTGGCGTATTATGTAATGGGGATCAAACCCAGGGTTTCCCTCATCCTATACAAGGCCTCTACCAATTGAACTATATCCCTAGCCCAGGACTAGAATTAAAACATATTTTTTTTGAGATTAAAATACAATGATATCATTTCCCACTTTCCTTTCCTCTCATCCAACATTGCCTCTATTTCTTTAATTGTTGTCTAACACAAATATTTACATATATTTCTAAATATATGATTATAACCAGGACTAGTATTTTGATGACATCTGTTTCATAGTTTTGCCAGGGATGAGTGTGTCAACAGGCTCTGCAGGAAACAGAAAGTATCGGCGTGTCCTCACTCATCTCTGTGTCCGTCACAGTGTTTGGTCTCTTTTCTGGGGTCTAGGTCAAAGGGACAAGTACTTTCTGGAACGTGACACTTTGGGGCAAAAGAACAGAACCATGTGGACTCACACTGTGGCTGCTCTCATGCACGTCCTGGTTGAGGCCGAGCTCTTCCTCCCATGACCAGAGTGCCTGAGCATGGAGTGATCAGTGAGGGAGCTGGTACTAGGATGAGTATGTGCTTGGGGAGCGGGGCATGGGTTCCTAAGTCCGCCATATTCTCTGTACCCTGTGCCCTGTGGCCTCACACTTATGGCAGAGTTCCACCACTTGGTCTCTTTCTCTGTGGGGTATCTTCAGCCTGCCACAGGAAAAGATCCTGTGGCTACGTGATGCATGCACGCACGTGTGTTTGTGTATGTGCGTGTGTGTGTGCACGTGTGTGTATGTGCATGTGTGTGCGTGCGTGTGTTTGAGTGGCAGACTTGGAGTTCAAGAAAACATATGGACCTCCTGCTCTGCCCAACTGGCCAGTGTCACATCCTACCTTAGCTACTTAGTTCCCAGCACATATCTGTGCCAGATTAGGAGGCCGGTTAGTGGCAAGAGAACTGGTGTGACTTTATCATAAGTGCCCAGCAGTTGTATGGACCTGCAGGAACATGATCTAGGGGGGACATTCCTGTCTCCAGAGCTCAAGCTTCACTGGAAGGTGGACATTCATGGTCACTGAGTGGAGTAGTGGGGTGCTGTGCTGGGTAGGGCGAGGACAGTCATAGAAGAGAAGGCGGGTGCTATGCTGGAGGCCGTGGAGTAAACACAGGGAGGGAGAACAATGAAGGATCAGTGTGTGAAAAGCCTGAGGCAGGGGCACTGTGTCCAAGGGGAGTGGTGCTGGGAATTAGCCAGCCTTTATCTTCTTGTGAGGACTTATGTGACTGTGTCATGTATGGTTCCCGTGCTGTGGCTATTACATGATACTACACCGTGATGCCCATGTGGACATGTCTCTCTGTGTTCTGAGACAGTCTTCATGTAATTTATGTGTGTGCATATCATATATATGCATATGTCACTTCTCATGCAGGCGATTGACCTGGGCTACAATTGGTATTTGTGTCATGTGACGATTCCCAGGTTGTGGAGGGATGTAAGTAGGTCAAGTGTCAGTTTTTGTATGGTCAGTCATGGCTACTACCTCTGTGCCTGGCTAGCACAGGAATTCTGTCTTCTCTTGGCTGTGCCTGTTAGGAACCGTAATTGATGTCCTCTATAGAAGTTCCACATGCATGTCATAAAGGCTATACCATAGATGTCCACCAGAGATGTCATGTGGGGATATCTCTCACACACATAAACATGTGGTTATCATAGTATGAACACCACACATACATGTCACACCACAAAATACACACCATGGATATCATACCACAGAGGTCAGGGAGTAACTCAGATAGCATCAGGGAAACAACCAGTAAAACTCAACCTGAAATCAGTTGGTCTCAGAGCTGGAGGTTTGGAAGGCGTGTCCAGTGATTGCGCTGTTGGTGTCTGTATGTTTATAGTGGCGATGGAGGTGTTAGGGCTCAGGAGGCTAGGACACTTCTTGGTGTGGGAGACCCTGGGTGTTATCTAGAGTGCTATGGGGTGCCAGGAGGTGGTGGAAGATGATGCAGGGTCAATACATATGCAGAAGTGAGGGAGGGGCTTGGAGGTAGGAAGTCTGCACTTCCTGAGACAGTGTGGTCAGCTTTAGTTTGGGATCATCTCCAAATAAGAAGTTGAAGCAGGGCTAGACAAATGGCTCAGCGGTGGTTAAGAGCATTTACTGCTCTTGCACAGAACACTGGTTCAATTCCTGTCACCTACACGGTGGCTCACAACCATCTATAATTCCAGTTCCAGGATATCTGATGCCTCTTCTCACTTCCATGTGCTCCTGCACACACATGGCACACAGACATACACTCAGGCACACTCACATACACATGAAGCAAATAAACAGTTAAAAATTAAAAAAGAAGGTGAAGCAGCTGGGGGCCAACACTTGCTCTAGGGAAAACAACTAGAGAAGCAGGGCCAGACCCAGGAGGACGAGTGGGCAGGATCTCACTGGTCTCACTGGCCAGTGGGCACTGGAGTCCAGAAGACTGGACTGTCTTTGCTCTCACACATTATTACCCTGCCCCTGAATTTCAGGGTTGCCCAGCTCATCATAGTATACACACCTCTCACCTGTGCCTCTCCTGCCCCTCCTCCTTCCTGGTAGCCATAGCCTGTGTGGGTTAAATCTGACCCCAGAATGAATCCCACACAATCTGACTAGTAGACCTTTGGAGGACACTTGGGATAGAACTCACTACTGGTTGGCTGAGGTTTTGGCATGTTGGCATAGAGGGGGAGTGGCATTGTATGTAGGAAGGCTATGAATTGTAGTGGCCTTAAGGTCATTGTTAAAGGCTAAATTCTGTCCCCAGCAGATTCACCAGTTTGGCATTTAAGCCACCAGGACCTCAAATTGTGCCTGTTTGCAGCCTGTGGGGACACACAGAGAAGAAGGCATCTACAAGCCAAGCAGAGCCCTGCTGAGAACCCACACTGATCTGGGACTTCTACTCGGACTTGAGACAATAAACATCAGTTATGGAGGCTGCTGAACGAATCCCTGTCCTTTGCTGAATCCATAGCAGTTCAAAGTCACTGAAAGCTGCTTGCTTCTCAGCTGGTGTGGGAGGCTTTGCCTAGACAGCCTGGGGGTCCCCTGGGCTTTGGCCCTGCTTTCCAGCCCGCCCATGGGAGCAGGGCAGTCTCCAGCGCAAAGAAACTATCTGTAGGGAGGAGGTGCCCAAGCTTTTGGTGATTCTTGGTGGCAGGAGTGGAGTCCAGCTGTGAGCGATTCACTGAGGGAGGCCTGGGAGGACACAGGACCAGGTGGGAAGTAGAGGGGTCTGCAAGGCTGGCTCACTGGTCTGGGCAGTCGTGCCTAGTTTCTGAATGTCAGGGCTGACCCACACAAGAAGGGCACAGTGAGATACAGATTATTAGAAGAATGTTTTATTGTTGAAAATACCTAAACAACAGCAACACACACATGCTTGCACACTCAGAGACCTTAAAGACATTTACAGTCTCCAGAAGGAAAAAACTGTTAAAGGCCCAAGTTCTCTAAGCATTTCCTGCCAGTCACAGAAGGGCAGATGCCCACTCTCATCCTGTCTGGAGACTCTGACTTCTCAGTGGCCCTGAGAGGTGATGGAGAAATAGACACAGGGCTACTGTCCCCTGGCCACAACAGCCCTGGTACCCCAGCTCTGTTTTCCTGGCTGACTGGTGTTCACTGCTGTAAGTGGTCCAGTCTGGACGCCAGGCCTGCAGGGCAGGTCTGCCGCACTGTGGCTTGCTTCCAGTCAGTCCTTCACATCTCTTCCCTGTTGCTCCTTGGCAGCCTTCTTTTTTGGTGAGGGGTGCTGACAGCAATATTCTCACCAGGGCCCTTTCCTGGAGGGTTTTTCTGGCTGTTCACCCAGCCAAGACTCAGTGGCCTCTGCACTTGTCCCTGCTAGGGCTTTGCAATGCAGTCCTTCTGAGTGTCTCCCCAGAGTGAGGCTGGGATCTCTATGGAGGTGGCAGTGGCCTTATCTTAAGGTTTTGTTGGCAACGGTGTCTGTGGGTTGGATCATGCATCTGAGAATCCAGCATTTTGAGTGGGTAGCAGGAAGAGGGGCCCGGGCAACTACTCTTATCTTCAGCAGGCACGTCCCAACAGTTTGAGAGACACAGGCCCTTTCCTTGGCCTAGGGTTCACAGAAGTGCCAGGAAGGAAGCTGCCCAAGCATAGCTGGCACAAGGGTACCAGAGTGACATTCAGTGGTCTCTTTTGGGCTGTGGTGACCCTGGTCTTCTTAACACATGTCTCCTTTCAAGGATTTAAAAACTTTCCCCTTTCTGGGAAAACCCCTTTCAGAGGATGGTATGAGCAAGGATAGATCAAGGCTGATCCCCAGCACAGTTGGACTCAGGCAATGTGGGCTCCCAACTCCTCCTGGGCAAACATTCTGAGGTCTCTGATCCCCTGGTGCCAGTTTGAAAGGAGATGGTCCTTCTGGCTCCAACCAGTTAGTTATGTGGCAACTGCTGTGGAGGTGTTGCCCAGATCTGGGACAAAGCCTGCTGTCCACATGGTCCTCCGAAGGGTCAACAATTGAGAGTGCTGGTTCAGAGCATCGTAGGGTCAGAGGATGGTGACGTCAGAGGGCAGTGTGGTCTCCATGTTAGCTTCCATAGTAGGATGGATGGGCCTAGGAAGCCCTGATCATCCCAGAGGAAGTGGCTTAGGCCCCCTGCCCAATCATATTTCTGTAGTCAGGGGAGATTGTTTGCTTCAGCTCCACCACTGAGGAGAAGATCCACTTTACCTGTGGGGAGGTGAGAATAAGTCAGAGACCACACCCAAGCTCAGGCCCTTCAATCCTGTGGGTGAGACAGAGGCCCCTCCCTCCTGCAGTTCCTTTCATTCAGGTAGGAGACTGGGGATGGCAAGGGCCAGGCTAGGATACACTAGCAGACAGCGTGGAGATACTGTGGGGGTTGAGATTGGGACAGTGAAGTTTACACTGGGCCTTGGTGAGTTTAATGGGGACATCATTAAGGGGGTAGTGTGATAGTTAGCATGGGACAACAAGGGACATTGTGAGAAGTAGTGTGGAATACAAGGTGTGTCAAAAGACAATATGGGGATGGCATGAGAATCACACAGAATGTCACGAGAGACAGAATGACAGACAGCCTGGGACACTATGGGGAGTCACAGAGAACAACGTGGGGCAGGGAACGGTGGGAATGGTGTGGGGACAGTGTATGGACAGCAAAGACACATCATACGCCATCAGAAGAGGAGTGTGGGGACAGTATGGGGGCAGCACAGGACACCACAGGGGACAGTGGGGGAATGGTGCCGACCTTGAAGAGTGTGACAGTGGCACTGTAGCACACGCTGAGCAGGAAGAGGGTGATGAAGATGGTGATGGTCGTCCAGAGCCCGTCCAGCTCCCCGTCCAGGGCCTCAGCACAGTCATCCAGTTCCAGCTCTGGACAGAGAGGGGCAGTCAGTGTTTGTCCTAACAAGGTGTGGCTGGGAGGGATTCCCTATGTGGCAAGTGGGTCTGCATGGAGGCAGAGGAGAAAGGCCCAGCTGGACTGGGCCAGCAGACCCTTCCTGGGGCCCGCTTTCAGTCTCAGTTCCCCTCAACTGCCTTGAGATTTGCCAGACACAATGGCCCTGACAGTAGCCTGGATTGTGCAAAGGCTTTTGCCTCATCCTTCATTCCTCAGTGCAGGAGGAAGTGGCAGGAGGAGTAGGGGCTGTGACCACAGTGGGCAGTGGCTATACAGCCTGCCTAAACCTTTGCTTGTCCCCCAGTCACCAATAGAGCCTGTGCCTGGTCATGCCTGGAAAACTCCACAATGTGAAGCAACCCAGACCATTATGGCTGTGGGCTGTATAATTTATGCGGGATTGAAACATGACCTTGAGGTACCAGGGACAGATTTGGCTCCAGAGGACTTGGGTTTAGCATAGAATGTGGGAGCCTTCAGAAGAGGAGAGTTGTGTTTGTTTGTGGGGGCACAAATGTGGACTGTAAGGTGGTGATTGGGGGTATCCTGATGCATTTCTGGATGTAGGTGTTGTGCAGAACACACAGATAAGGTCCCAATGTGTTATGTGTACACTGTACATGTGCTTGTGTGTAATACGCCATACAGGCTGGGTGATGTGCAGCAGCCTGGTTTTAATGGGTCAGGGTTCAGCATGCATGTGGGTGTCTAGTAGTCTCTCGGCATAAGAGTGAGTGTGCAGTGGGTGGGCAGTGTCCTATGGGTGTGCAGACCTAGCCCGTGCAAAGCTTCCTGAGTTGAGTGGAGCGATGGAAAGAGTCTTTGGCATGCCCATGGCCACTGCTTGCCTCTGCAGTGTACTCAGAGAAACCTCTAGATATGGAGGTGGGGGAAGGGCTCAAGAATAGACTGAGGGAGGGGGAGTTGGTGTGTTTTCTTCCTTGGGGGTTTCCTAGGTATATTTTTCTGTCTAGAAGCTGCTGGTTAGTGGGAAGGCAAGGAAGAGGCACTGCCTAGGGCTAAGCCCTGGCGCCCCAGGTCAGGCAAACTCATGAGCTCTGGGTCTGGCAGTGTGGAAACGTCATTCTCTTCCTAAAGACAACTCAGGCCTCAAATCCTGGCCAGATCTCACAGTGCATGACCTAGCCTCTATGTCCTGGAAAGAACCACAGCTTCACAGGGTCCCAGGGCAGTACTGGGTGCTTTATTTATATAAGGGAAGGGTGGAGAAGGGTGTCAGTGTCCCTCAGGACCTAAGAGCTTTCCAGGTGCTGAGCTCATTTACCCAGAGACCGGGAGATGGACTTCATCGTTTGGTGGTTGTGCAGAGCTTCGTGTACCACGGAGCAGGTGAAGCGATCTCCCTGTTCCCACCTACTCTTTGGCACAGTGAGCTTGCTGTACATGAAGTAAGAGCCTTCAGAGTCCAAGACAGGTGGGGTGTTCCTGTAGTTCTGCTCTTGCTTCCCGTTGCTCTGCCACTCTACATCGATGTCCTCAGGGAGGAAGCCTGTGACCAAGCAGGTCACACTGACCTCTTTCTTGGTCATCTGCTCCGCAGGTGGAGCAAAGGTATAGACCTGTGGCTCTCGGACTTGCCCTGAGGGGTTAGAAGTAAAGAAAGAGGTCATTCAAGTGGAGAACTGTCCATCCCAGACCTCGTTCTCTGAATATATCACACACCTGCCTCACGAACACAACGTAACTCACCTTTGGGTTTCGAGATGGTTTTCTCGATGGGGCTTGGGAGGGCTTTGTTGTTGACCTTGCATTTGAACTCCTTGCCACTCATCCAGTCATTGTGCTGGATGGGGAGGACACTGACCACGCGGAAGGTACTGTTGTACTGCTCCTCGCGGGGCTGTGTCTGAGCTGTTTTCACTTCTTTATTGTTCACAAACCAGCTGAACTGGACATCTGGTTCTTCCTCGCTCACATCCACCACCACACATGTGACCTTGGGCTCCCTGGCCATCATGAGCACATCCTTGGGCTTTGGGGGGAAGATGAAGGCGGATGGTCCACCCAAGAGTTCAGGAGCTGGATAAGAGATGGAAATGGGTCAGTACCTGGATCACCTTCCAATGTAGGGTCACTCAGGGCACTTGCCATCCTTCTAGGGCTAGAGCACAAGGCCTAATGACTTACCTGGACACTTGGGACATGTAGGACACTTAGGACAACCAGGATCAGGATTAGGATTAGGTTCTCTGGGCTCTGTAGAGAGAAAAGGCTGGATGTTACTGGGGTTTGGAGGAGAGAATATACCAAGCCAGGGAGGGGAATGTTTGTTCCTGGCATGGGGTTAGGCCAGGTTGCTTCTGGAAATGATCCTTGGTGGGTTGAGACCTGAGGGCCATCAACATCTATCTGATGGGATCACTCCTTGGGTGGGATGGGAGAGAGGCAGAGACAGGATCTCCCGTTGTTCTGGGCTGTGGTCGCTTCCCTGGCAATGGCTGCCCAGCTTGGTTGGTCTAGGTATGCAGATGGCTTAAGACCCAGCTCTAGCAAACCACTCCTCCCCTGCTTGTTCTCTCACCAATTTTCTTGTTCACATTGGTTTTGCTGGCTGGGTGGGCAACGTTGCAGGTGACAGTCTGGCTGGGCCATGTGCTGGAGGACACAGTCACTGAGCTGCTGAGGGAGTAGAGCCCAGAATGCAGGACAGAAGGGAAGATGCGCACGCCGCTGGTCAGGGTTCCAGAGTTCCAGGTAACGGTCGCCGGCTCAGGGAAATAGCCCTTGACCAGGCATCCCAGGGTCACTGTGGAGCCAGTTGTGCCTTCACATCCA
This sequence comes from Ellobius talpinus, assembly GCA_001685095.1. Taxonomy (NCBI): domain Eukaryota; kingdom Metazoa; phylum Chordata; class Mammalia; order Rodentia; family Cricetidae; genus Ellobius; species Ellobius talpinus. Next base: position 11,120 of record LOJH01046252.1, read on the forward strand.
GGAGCCAAAGGATAGACAGATGGGGCTGTTGTTGAGGCTGCGAGAGAGGGGGGATGTGTGAGCTTGTCTGACACAGGTGGCCTCAGATATTCAGAGAGGCCCTGGCCTTAGATTTGCTCTGAAGACTGTGTATTCTTGAGTTTCTCTGAGTCAAGTAAGGCTAGCAGCTTCTAGTTCTAGATCCTGAACTCTGACCTTAACGATCTTTTTAGGATGAGGCCTCCTATGGGGAGTCTAGAGTGGAGGGAGGTGGTATGGGGGAAAGGCACCTGACAGTGCTAATACTGCCAGGTCCCAGAAAAGTTCCTTTCTTTTCCCAGTAGCCCTTGAAATAGTTGGATAGGCTACTATCCCTTCTGATTCTGGTTCATTCTTCTTTTCTTTTTAATAGCATATTTCTTATTGTATGTTTCAAAACTCATACTGAACAATGAGTCTGGGCTGCAAAAGAGGATTTAGTTTTGTATATGTCTTCCCCGCCTTAGTTTTTGTTGAACAAAACCACACGCAAATGCTATGATTCATTCTTCTTATTCCCAGCAGCCTTTTGGTTTTCTCTCTACCTTCCCTGAACCCCACCTTCTGCAATCCCCTACTCAAGCTCCGATAGTACCTTACCTTTCTTCTGTGGGTCAACTCTGGGCACAACTCATTCTGCCATAACAGGTTTGACCCCCCCACACCCCCTGCCATTTTATGTTGCCATAAGCTCCCAGGGTCACAGCGAGGACCTCTGATACTGGAACTGTAACCCACAGGCTCACAAGACTCCAGCCCTCATATAGGTACTGGACCTGGCTCCCCCAGCCCCACACCAACCCAGCTCCTCAGTAGCTTCTTCTGGGCCTTTCATACTCCTATCTTCTCCAACACTCCTGTAGCTACACGGTCTTGTTGTTTACACCCTCCCAGCTCTATTCCCCCTGCAATTGCCCGGCTTGATCCCCAGAGCTACTGGGGCTTCTCTGGGCCCCAACATTCCCATTTCTCCCAGAGCCCTTGTAGCTTTGTCCTGGTGCCCTAAACTCCTGGGGTTGCTCTGGGACCCTGACTTTGATACCTACCCTCCCTCCTATCTGCTTCAGGGTTATCTTAGTTCTTGATCTGGGTTTCTCTGGACCACCATCAACTCTACCTACTCCAGACACTGTAGCTTCTCAGTCCAGCCCTCCACACCTCCACAGCCCCAGATATCTTGGAGCTGTTTGACCTTGTACTTCATTCTCCTTCTCACCCAGATCCCCAGTAGCTGCTTGGCTCAGTCCCCCACGCCACCACTAGTCCTTACTCCTCGGAAGCAGCTTGACCTGCTTCCTCTCACAAGGACATGCTCTGTAGTGGTCAGACTGAAACGCCCATAAGGTGCAGCTTTCCTGTAACTGTTTGGCCCGGTACCCCAAATTCTCAACTACTCCAGCCACTCTGTGGCTGCTGATCCAGTCTCCCACATCTCACCTGCCCTAATCCCACTATAGCTGCTTGGTCTTGTCCCCCATACCGCAACCTGCTACAGCTCTCCCATAACTCCTAGGCCTGATCCCTTACACTCCAACTTCCCCAGTTCCCCCAAAGCAGCCATATCTGGTCCCTCCCACCCCAACCTGTCCCAGCCCCACTAAAGCTTCTCAGTATAGTTGCCTGAACTTACAGTGGCTAGGTCTTGTCCCTCACACCATGTCTGCTCCAGCTCCCCATAGCATCTAGGTCGGGTCCCTCATACCCCCACCAGTCTCAGCACTCCCATAGCATCTAGGTCTGGTTCATCACATCCCCATCTGTCCCAGGTTTCTCATAACTGCCAGGTCTGGAGCCTCACACCTCAAACTGCCCCAGCTCCCCCATATCTGCTAGGTCTGGGCCTTCACCACCCCCATCAGTTCCAACTCCCCCATATCTTCTAGGTCTGGTCCCTCACACCCCTACCTGCCCACGCTCACCCATAGATGCCAGGTTTGTTCCCTCAACCCTCACCTGCCCCAGCCCCCCCCACAGTAGCTAGGTCTGTTCCCTTGCACCCCCACCTNTGCTACAGCTCCCCAACAGTAGCTAGGTCTGGTCCCTCACACCCCTACCTGCCCACGCTCACCCATAGCTGCCAGGTTTGTTCCCTCAACCCTCCCCTGCCCCAGCCCCCCCACAGTAGCTAGGTCTGTTCCCTTGCACCCCCACCTACTCTAGCTGCCCTATAGCAGCTAGGTCTGTCCCTCACACTCCTACCTGCCCCAGTTCCCCCATAATAGCTAGGTCTAGTCCCTCACACCCCCACCTGTCCATGTTCTCCCACAGTAGCTAGGTCTGATCCCTCAAACCTCCACCTGATNCTGTCCATGTTCTCCCACAGTAGCTAGGTCTGATCCCTCAAACCTCCACCTGATCCAGTACCCCAAAATTTGATAGATCTGGTTCCTCAGACGATTACCTGCCCCAGTTCACCCATAGCTGCCAGGTTTGTTCCCTCATACCCCACCTTCTCCAGCTCTCCCACAGTAGATAGGTCTGGTCCCCCTGTATTCCCATTGCTCCAGCTTCCTGAAAGCTGCTAGATCTGGCTCCTCACACCCCTACCTGCTCCAGCTGCCCCAAAGTAGCTAGGTATGATCCCCTGCAACCCTACCTGCTAAGG
>LOJH01046253.1:0-10142 GCA_001685095.1 Ellobius talpinus
GCTAGTTCCAGGACAGGCTCCAAAGCTACAGAGAAACCCTGTTGGGGGGGGGGAAGAGAAACAAAAAGGAAAAATTATCAGTCGGGTGTGGTGGCACACTCCTTTAACTCCAGCACTTGGGAAAGAGGAAAACAGATCTATGTGAATTCAAGGCCAGCCTGGTCTACAGAGAGACAGCCAAGGTTCGGTTACAGAGAAACCCTGTCTCAAAATCCCTCTCCAAAAAAAAGAAAAGAAAAGAAACAATTATTTGCCTAGGGAGCTCAGTGGTTAAGAGCAGTGCCTGCTGTTCCAAAGGTCCTGAGTTCAATTCCCAGCAACCACACGGTGGCTCACAACCATCTGTAATGAGATCTTGTGCCCTCTTCTGGCTTGCAAAGATACATTCAGGCAGAAGACCAATAAATAAATAAATGAATAAATAAATAAATGCACTTAACCAATTTGGAAAAAATAAATTTTTTCACTGGTGGTGGTGCCACAAGTCTTTAATCCCAGTACCTGGGAGGCAGAGGCAGGAGGATCTCTATGAGTTCGAGGCCAGCCTGGTCTGTTGTGAAAACAAGACCGCCATTGCAGACCTGTTCCAAGCTGAACGTACCCCAGCATCCTTCTCCTTCTCATCTTCCTTGTCGTCTTTGTCCTTTTTCTTCTCTTTAGAACTGTCCCCACCTTCTGCTTTCTCTTTGGATCTAGACCTACCAAAGAACAAAAGAGAGTAAGATACCAGCATCGGGAAACACAAGCATCATTTCTTCTTCACTTTATGACATATATTTAGTAATGTGTATGTGTGACAATGCCTTTGGAGGTCAGGGGACAACTTGCAGAAGTCAAGTCTCTCCTCCATTGGCAATGAGGGATCAAAGTCAGCTCAAACCTCAGCAGCAAGCATCTTTACCACTGAGCCAGCTAAAGGTCCTGCAATACTCATTTTAGACTATTTAACAGACTTGGATCTCATTTTCTTATTTCTCCAATAATCAGCACATTGTCATAGTCCAACAAAAAATACTTGGCATATGAAGAAAGTAATCTTTTAACACTAATAGAAAATATTACTAAACATTAGGAAATTTGTCTAAGAAAAACAATTACAAAACTTAGACAGGATTGCAAAATTTTAGTAATTCATATATGTAATAATACAATCACAATGGATTTAAAATTTGACCTATGCCTCTAGTAACAAAATGGCTTAAAAAAATGACATAAAAAATTAACTGACATCAGGCTAACGAGTTGGCTCAGCTGTAAGGTGCACTGTGTTCTTGAAGAAGACTCAAGTTCAGTTCCCAACAGCCACATGAAGTGACACCAGCTGAAGTGGGTCTCTTCTGGTCTGTGCAGGTCTTGTATGCAGGAATCCAGACACATATGCAGGCAAAACATTCATATACCTAAAACTCAAATATCCCATCTCTCTTCTTCTGTTCATGACTGGTGTTTGAGTAATTTCTGGATAGCCTTTCAAATTTGACAAACATACTCAGAGACGAAAAGACATTTTCCAACAAAAACTCTGTAAGATTGACCAGTTAACTTTTTTTTGCCATCTAATTTGTCTTTTGCATTTCTAATGTGTATGTTCATGAGTATAGGGATGTTTGTACATGTGTTCATACATGTGCATGCATGTGTGTAACAGAGTCTAAAGGACAATCTGGGGTAGCTTTCCTTAGAAGCTGTCAACCTTATTTGTTGAGACAGGGTCTCTCACTGGCCAGCAGTTGGTAAGCCTGTCTCCTCCCCATCTCTGGGGTTACAAGTGCACACCATGCCCTAACTTTATTAACCTGAGGGCTTGAGGTTGAGCTAAAATCTCAAGTATGAGTACTGAAAGCCATCGCTTCCAGCCCTATTTCTAGTCTTACGATCAGTTTGTAAAATATCCTTCTATTCACGTCTGCTAAGAAGTTCAAAAACATAGATATGTTAAATTTAATAAAGGGGGGGAGACAGCTCAGTGGGTAAATTGCTGCTTGTTGCTCAGGCCTGAGAACCTGAATATGGGTCCACAACCCCAGGGAAAGTTAAACATGAGATTAGTTTCCCAGGAATTCACTGAAAGCCTCCACAGCACATTCAGGAAAGCATTCTCTTAAAAAAAAAAGAAAAGAAAAGAAAAGATGGTGGGCCAAAGAGGTTTAGAGCACTATCTGTTCTTCCAGAGGTACTGAGTTCTCTGGTGCCCTCTTCTGGTCTGCAAGCATACAGACAGACAGAACACTGTATACATAATAAATAAATCTTAAAAAATAAATAAGACATTTGAGGAAGTACAGTTCTTCACATGTGCACACACAGGCAAGTATACACACATGAACATATACAACACACACAATCCCCACATTAAGAAAAAAAGCTTGGAAGTGATGGCATGTGCCTCAATTCAGCACTGTCTCAGGAAAAAGAAAGAAAAATAGAGAAAAAAATCTTTCTGAATTAAATGACTTTTCTCCTTAAAATTACTAATATACAGAATATCACACTGATTTTCTAATGTTAAACTAATTTTCCTACACAGGACTTCATTCACGTGAAGCTAAAAACCAAGTAGCCTAAGATGAACACACAGGTGGTAAACAATAAAGGAAAGGTCAGTAGAGGCTTCATCCAAGGAGACAGAATGCTAAGAGTGAAAGCATGGTCCTGTCTCAATATTAAAAATAAGGTAGGACAAGGGAATGGAATATTAATTTGAAATCATTGTGCAACAGAATATCCACATTCCCATAACCATGGTCAAGAGATAAAGCAGGGGATAGAGAGATCATCTGGTGGCAGAAAGCACCAATTGCTCTTCCAGGACTCTGGTTGAGCCCACCTGCATGTCGGCATACAACCATCTGTGGTTCCCTTTTTGATATCCATGACCACCAGACGGTACACGCTGCACAGACACATGTGCAAGCAAAGCACTCATCCACATGAAGAGATAAAATTTAGTATCCCATAAGTCCTCCATCTTACTTTCTTTCTTTGTGTGTGTTTTGTTTTGTTGAGACAGGCTGTCTCTAGAGAGCCCTGGTTGTTCTGAACTTTATACAGACCAGACTGATCTCAAACTCAGAGACCCCTGCCTACTTCTGCCTCCTGACTGCTAGGACTAAGGTTTATTTTTTATTTCACGAAATCCCAAAAGTATTGCACTGGCCTTGGTAAAATCAAAGTACAACTTCTAGAGCAAAACAAACAATATGGGAGAGGTAGCAACAATTGAATGAAACGGGAACGGGAAACAAGAAAGAGCCAATACAGCCACTTCCTGGCTGCAGGGAAGAAGCAGTGACGTGCCAGGAGACTGTGAAGAGCAAGTACGCAGGCTGACAAGAGCATTTCAACTGAGTGTTGCCAGTGTCACGAAACACACACACATTTAGCTTACACAAGCAAAGGCCACACTTTCCAAATAGCAATTCAATAAGGTATAGCACGAGCTGACTCAGTGATTAAGTCCACTGTCTGCTCTTGCAAAGGAGCACTATTCCCACACCCCCAGCAGGAGGCCTCCTGCCTCCACTGGCACCTACACTCATGTACACACACCTACACAAGTATAAGGAATAATAAGAATCTTTAAAAAGTTGTCAACAAACATCTTAACTGTCTGCGAAAGCAATCTCCAAGGCACAGAAACTGATGCCAAGGATGTACCAAATACCGAGGGCTTGCCTAGCTGGCAACCAGCACGCCCACTTCAATATTCATCACTGCCGCCACAAAAGACACTCAATTCCCACAGAGATATTTACAAAAGTTCTCACCATTAATAATATATACTAAATAAGGGTACAATGTAGTGTTTAAAACCAGCAGAATCCACTAATCTCCAGCTGAATTATAAGCCCCATGACCTAATAAATAAAAGTTCTGCCAACAGTTGATAGCAAGATTCAGGCTCTGCATTACTGATAAGGATGAACTGTACAATTATACAGCAGATAGGGTCAGTGACAGTGTTACCTATTCTCAGCCTTCTTGCTTTTGCTGCCAGGACTGGAGGACCGGGATCGCCGGCCTCGGCTTCTACTCCTTGAGCGCCTCCTATCTCGGCTCCGAGATCTTCTTCGCTCTCGGCTTCTGTCTCGCTCTCTACTTCTGGAACGCCTGAAAAGGAGAAATTTCATTTGTTTTGTGGCCAAAGGGAGTTATTATTTCAGATTATGGCTGTCCCAAACTGAAAACAGTTTCTTAAAATTAGGATCAACATTAGAGCAGCATTCTCAATTCAGCTAAACAGGACACAAGTGAGGCTAGCTCTTACAAAGATCAATGGAAACGTGAGGATACAATGATATCTGCTAACAAACGTAACAAGTTGTAACAATAAACACTTTAAACCCACCATCTACAGCAAAGCCAATTTTCATGGACAGCACACAGCCGGGGCCGCAGCCCAGCTCTGCGGCACTCCATGAGCTGTGCAAGACCTTAACCCCAGCAGTGGGGGAAGCTTGAGCCCAGCAAGAAGATGCACAGAACCTGTGCTAAAAGACCAGTGAGCTGCTGGTCACTATGTGCACCCCAACTCCATGCACCCCACTTCCTCATCTAGAAAATATGGAGAATTCACTATATAATCTCATTTTTTTTATCGCACTAGCTTGGAACATAAGAGATCCACCTGCCTTTAATTCCCTAGTGCTCAGATTAAAGGTGTATACAACCATGCCCAGCTTCAAAGTTCTTGATCTAAAAATCTTACAATTTTATTTTCACATAAAAACTCAAAGATCAGCCAGGCAATGGTGGCACATGCCTTTAATCCCAGTACTTGAGAGGCAGAGACAGGCAGATCTCTGTGAGTTCAAGGCCCGTCTGGTCTACAGAGGAGAGTAAGTTCTAGGACAGGCTCTAAAGCTACAAAGAAACCCTGTCTCAAAAAACCAAAAAAGGCCGGGCGTTGGTGGTGCACCCCTTTAATCCCAGCACTCGGAGGCAGTGGCAGGTGGATCTCTGTGAATTCAAGGCCAGCCTGGTCTACAGGAGCTAGTTGTAAGGCAGGCTCCAAAGCTACAGAGAAATCCTGTCTCCAAAACAAAACAAAACAAAAAGTTAAACGATCAATTCAGTTAATATGGATTGACTGAATGTGGGAAACTGTGAACACAGAATACAAAACTGATTTCAACTGTTCCATCTGTCTGGAACCAGTGGTCTTCAGAGAAGAATGTCTTACCTCAGGCGCTTCCTGTCCCTGGACCGTGATCTTCTTTTGTCCCTGCTGCGAGACCTCTCTCTCCTTCTGTCTCTATCTCTACTCCTAGAGCGTCTGTCATCTCCACGTTTACTTCTTTTGTCAGAGGGTGAACGACTCCGAGACCTACTTCCGGACCGTCCTCGTGATGCCGATCGTTTGCGGTAGTGGCTAGAATTGTACCGAGTAAGCTTAGCAAGCAGCTTGTATTTTACTTCTATGTGTAGCAAATTAAATACGAGTTTAATTAGGAGAAAATGAACTACGCCACAGTACATGTGCAGGGGAAGTCTCGAAAGAATGCCACACACAGTACCTCATGCACAGCACTTGGGAGGCTAAGGCAGGAGGATCACTATGGGTTTGAGGTCAGGTGTAATGCTCAGGGGTTTGAGGTCAGGGTTTGAAGTCTGGACTACAACATAAAACCCTGTCAAAAGGGCTGGAGTGGTGGCTCAGTAGCTAAAAACACTGGCAGCTCTTCAGAGTATATTCTGGAAAGAAGAGATGACAGGCAAGTGAAGAAGTGCGCCACCACGTGTCAAGTACTGCACTGGAGACAACCTGCTCAGAATAAAAGAAAGTGAATAGGAGGTATGACATTGGGAGTGGCTACCTTCAGGACACTTGGTCTAGGGTGGCTTCAGCGCCTAAACAACAAAATGCTAATGACTTAATGTCTCCAAGTGTTAAAGGAATTAACTGTTGAGTTGTCCTTTGTATCGTGTTAAAGAAGTCTTTTGTTGTCTTCTTCCCCCCCCCCTTTGGTGTTAGGGTATAAAAGTGTATGGACAATTAAATGCAGTGATTTTAATATTCACTAAAACTCGCTCCTAGTGCTCTTTTATGGTTCTGTTTTATTATTTTTGCATCTTCGTGCTCTTTACTTATATTTCTGATCCCCACCCCCTACCCTGGCAAGTTGTATTTTTGTTGAGGCTGGTCCCTGACACTGACATCTTATATCAGACAACTTGAGAAGCTCACTAATAAAGTAACATTTTTAGAGATCCTTGAGGGAAATAAAAGCAGGAATCACGGAGACATACAGCGAGGACCTTCCAGGCAAACGGCACACAAGTAAACTCATGGGAAGGAATCTGGACTGGCACATGAAGGAACAGCAGCAAGGAATACGGTTTAACAAGTTAAGACAGTAGACTAGGTGTAGCGGCACACAACTTAATCCCAACAACTGGGAGGCAGAAACAGGCAGCATTAGTTCCAGTCTAACCAAGACTACATAGCGAGACTGTCTCAAAGAGAAGAAAAAAGAAAAAAAAACAAAAAAAACACTCAAGAGAGCGCCATGGCACAAGATCAGAGAAATAATGAAGTAGTCAGAGGGTCTTACAATGATTGTCTTTTATTGAGTAAGATGGAAAGCTATTGGGCCACAAACAATGGCAGACACCTGTAGTGCCAGCTACTAAGACTGAGGAAAGATCACATATATCATACTTTCAATTTATGTTATGTGTATGTGCCTCAGTATGTGTGTGTGAATCCCATCTGTGCAGGTACCTAAGCAACCAGAAAGAGGAATCAGATCCCCCAGAACTAGCATTACAGGTATCTGTGAGCCATGGGGGGGCTAGAATTAAATCTAGGTCCCCTGAATGAAAAATAGGTGCTTTCAACCACTGAACCATCTCTCCAGACCCATGAATAAATTTTCTTACAAAAAAATAGATAATAAGATGAAAGGAGGTGGCGCACGCCTTTAATCCCAGCACTTGGGAGGCAGAGGAAGGCAGATCTCAGGGAGTTCAAGGACAGCCTGGTCTACAAAGTATGTTCCAGAACAGCCAGTTACGCAGAGAAACCATGTGTCAGAAAAAAATTAAGCCAGGCATTGGTGGCACACACCTTTAAAAACAGGAGGTGGGAGGCAGAAGCAGGCAAACATCAGTGAGTTCGACAACAGCCAGNAGAGAGAGAGAGAGAGAGAGAGAGAAAGAAAGAAAGAAAGAAAGAAAGAAAAAACCCATTTAACCATCCAAGTTAAGAGACAGTGACAGAACTCCTGAGAAATATCAAGATCTGCAAAGAAAACAAAAGCACAAAGCCCAGAGCACTAGCACTGACTAGATTTAATGATGAATTGAATGTCAAGTATGAGGGTACCAGGAAGAGCTGGATGTCTTCACATTTGACCAGAATAAGCTGAAAACTGAGGCTGTGCTGGAGGCACAGGCTGTGTGGTCCACGCCTGACATGTGTGAGGCCCCAAGATCAATTCGCAGCAGCTTCCTCAAGAGGCTGCCATTCACAGGAGTTAATCCATTCACTTTCTGGGCCTTCTCAGGATCTACCTCCTCCTACCTCTCCCATCTTTCATGAAAACTCGGTATGTACAAAAACTGAACTTTGGGCTGTTCTCAAATACTCTGCTCTCCCTCACCTCTGAGCCACCACTGTTCCCTGAACAAATAAGAACATCAGCCAAGTATGGCATAAAAATAACAGTATGAAGGTAAAATGGGTGAACTGGGCCTTTGTAGGAAAGGTCTGGGGAGCCAGAATTTCAGCTTTAAAGACCCAATGGAAACTAAGGCAAAAAAATGGCAAATTCTTATCGTTATTTTTGAAGTGTCACTCTGGTTCCGGCAATAGAAATATAATAACTATAGCGGCAAGATCAAGAAAGGCAATTCAGGAGCCTGGCAGTGATGGTGCACACGTTTTAGTCCCAAAACTCAGGAGGCAGAGGCAAGCCGGTTTCTTTGAGTTCAAGGCCAGCCTGGTCAAGACATCCATCCAGGACAGGCCCCAAAGTTACACAGAGAAACTCTGTCCCGAAAAAACAAAAGTTAGAGGCAGGAATGGGAAAACAGTGCAGAATCTAACTAGAAATGAGCAGCGTGGGCGAGGACGAGCCAAATATTGCTTCCAGATTTCTGGTCTAGGCAGCCAGATGAAGAACAACGTCTTCGGAAAACTTGAAAGACAGTCACATGAACTGTCATCAAGGTGGTATAGCCTTTGCCTTTATCCGGATGCCGCTACAGGCTTTTATAACCGCAGAATTTCACGATGCTCCACTCACACTTTGCTCAGTTCCTTAACCTAAGCCATAATGATCCCGGTAAAGTGATGTTAGCACTAAAGCAACGCAAAATTGTCATCCTCCCTAGGCACTGAACCAAAGTATCTTTCAGACCGGCTACATACACTTCAGTCATCTTTCAAGATAATAACCTCAAGGTCTTGAACCTGTTATCAACAACCTAAAGTTTTGAAGATACCGTGTAATTATAATTATAGATATAATAAGGTGCGCACGTGAACGGTTTTAAAAAGACAAGAAGTGGGTAACAAAGTAATACGGAATCTATCTGCGAAGTAAATGTCCATGAAACAAGTATTTATTGCAACCCAGTAAGAGTCGGTCATACACATATTGCAGGTGCGGTTAAAAAAAAAGTCTGCCCACACGCTCCTTTTAAATGACTTAGGAGGACGACGCGCACACGAAAGTAAACTGTAGAGTGGAGTAAGCAACGTTGCAAAGGCGAAACGATGAAGAAGTGTGAGTCGGGGTCAGGGCTGANGACGGGGCGGCCTGAGCTGCGGAAGTCTGCTCCAGGTCAGGGCTCGACCCGGCTGTGGCAAGGACAGGGGACTCTGCGGCCCTGCGCGCCAGCAGCGCCTCCTCGCAGCCGAGGTGAACGGCTCCTCAGCGGCCACACGTGGGGCCGCCCCACACCCGCCGCGCCGCCACCTCCACCCGCTCCTCTCGGAGCCCAAGAAACCGCTCGCCCGCGGACTCACCGAGACTCCCGGCCCATGCTGCCGGCCACCAGAAGTTCTGCGCCCTGGGAGATGATGCGCAAGCTTGTCAAGAGGACAAAGGAGGGGGGCCCTCCCGGTGCCGAAGCGAGGACCGGCCCTACACACTGTCCAGAGCTCCGGCAGGGACCGCCATCACAGTGCGGCCAACGAAAACAGGATGTGCTGGTGCCGGGCGCGGAAGGAAGCAGAGGCGGAAGGAAGTGGTTGCTTCCCCACAACGCCGCCCACCGGCTGGAGGCCGCGCGACGCCGACTGCGCCTGCAGTCGCCCTCGCCGGGATTCCCTGTGCAACCTGGATGATGCGATGGAGTGGGATCTCAGCCAGGTCAGCCCTGCCAGAAACCACTGAGTAACCCCGCGCCAGATCTTTACTCTTGTGAGCCCTCTACTGCCACACCAACCCCAGTAGATTCTGTGTGGCAAGTTCCACAGACTGAGGCGTTAGACTCCAAAGGGAGGAGGTCTCCTGGAACCGGTTGTGGAACTCTCTAGCCGGAGAGAAATTATTGAGCCGTAGTTCTCAAGGCAATTTGTCTGCTTCTATTTCCTTTTAATATTTACGAGATGTTCCTGATAGCCTGGGCCAAGAAGCCACCCCCTTGAAATGGGGTGACTAGCCATGACCTCTTTTCTAAGAGATTCAACACTTTGCTTCATAATCATTTACACAATTACAAAATAATACTTTGATAAAATATCCTCCCAACAATATACGAATTTGTATGGCTGTGCGTGTGTATATGAGGTTGGCTTTGACACGGTGGTATAGAAAGCATTGCTTAAGTATAGTTTTAAATTGAACTTTGAGGATTTTTAATAAGACAAAAGCTAGATGTTAGATAAGGATTACACATGAAAATTTACTAACTTGATCTGGACCTAGGAGTCATCCGTTAACTATAAGTGATTTTTTTGTATTTTGTTCTGTTTAGTGATTATGATGTTATTTGTTCCATTTGTAATTGATTCTTTGAACCCACTGTTAGGAAATGTAATACCTGATTGATTTTGTGCCTTCCTGTGCCAGGTGATTATGATACTTGTTCTTTGTAACTGCTTCACTGAACACATTTTTTTTAAGGATTGTAATACCTGGGCTGGAGAGATGGCTCAAGCAGTTAAGAGCATTGCCTGCTCTTCCAAAGGT
>LOJH01046254.1:0-10554 GCA_001685095.1 Ellobius talpinus
ACCTGGGATCCCCTCTAGAGTCAAGACTCTTGCCAACCCTAAAATGGGTCCCTGTTTATGATTTTTACAGTAATTTGGTGTGTTGTTTCTCTTAAAGAAAATAGGTAGTGATCTTTGTAAAGTTTTCAGTGTGCTTTATCAGGTGCAAATATAGCCACTCTTGCTTGTTCTTTCAATTTCTTGATTGTTTGACTGTTTTTTCTTTGCCAGTGAGATGTGTTTATTTTTTATTTTATTTTATATTTTTGAGACAGGGTCTCCCTGTGTAACCATGGCTGTCCTGGAACATACTCTAGACCAGGCCAATTTTGAACTCAAAAAATCCATCTGCATCTGCCTCCTGAGTGCCAGGAATAAAGGCATGCACCACTACTCCTGGCTTTTTTTTTATTGTTTGAGAATTTCACAATACATATATGCAATACATGTTGATAAAGTCCACCCCCATTTTCCCTCCCATACAGTTTCCTTTCTATTAGCCCTACCACTATTTTTCCCTCCCTACCTCATGTGCTCTTTTCTTGCTCCTTTTTTTTAACTCACTGGGTCAGCTTAGTGGTGTCTGTATGCGTGTGGATGTGGGACCATCCACTGGAGTGTGGATGTCCTCTCAGTGGCTGACTACCTGAAGAAAACGGACTTTCCCTTCTTCATCAGCCACCAGTTGCCAATAGGTCTACCACAGATGGGGTAGAACATCAAGAGGCCCTCCCAAACCCATGCTGGCTTGATCTTGAGCAGGTCCTATGCAAGCAGTCACAGCTGCTGTGTGTTTATGTTAACATGCAGTCATTATACAGCAATATAATAAAATGTTTTTGCTTCAGATACCCACTAACTCTAGCTCAAAATCCTTCTACTCCCTCTTCCAAAATGACCCCCAAGCTTTTGGGGGAGTGTGTAATATGGATATGAGTGCTCCACAGTCTTTTAGTTTTCATACTTTAACAAATTGTGGGTCTCAGTATTGATCACCATCTACTGAAGCAAAAAAACCTTGTCTGATGAGGGTTGAGAGACAGTAATCTATGAGTTTATTAGGGAATCCATTTAACTAAACAGTAATGCTAGGTTCTCCCCTAGGACTTCTGGCCTAGCTCATAGAATTGGGGTCCAGTTAACAGTTCCAGGCATCAGTTCCATCTTGTGCTTCAGGTTTTAAGTCCACTCAGCAAATAGTTTGCTTACTCTCATAATATTCATATTGCATCAGCAAGTATATCTTGTCAGGACAGTCATTATTGTAGCTTGCGGGGATCATACTTAGGAAAGACTCATTTTTTTTTCTTCCCTGGTAGCATGCATAGCACTTTCTAACATGAAAAAGGTCAATAGAAATGAAGCCTTCAGGTCAGTACTGGTTTGATTTCTTCCTGCCCTGTGGTGTTTTCAGCAACAGAATATTGCCATCAAATTCTATAGGGTAACCAAAAGCAATAGCAATAGCCTATAATGCTTTCTAGAGGGTCTGTGGGACACCATTGACTAACAACTAAAATATAAGTAACCCATACCTAGCACTGGGCTTTTCATTTGATAACTTTTGGTGTCTGGGGAAACACTGTCTCCTCATTATAGTGTAACTCCTTTAAATTTCTCATATATATGAATATGTATGTATCTTAGGAAGGTTTTCAGTAGTACACGTCCATATGGCATTTTGAAAGGTAATTAATGCTAGTCATCCCTCTCCATGCTTATTCTTCCACCCTGCCCCTCCATCTCCTTCCCCTTTCAACTCTTCTTATTCTATCTGCAATCTTTTTTCCTCCTCTGAGCATCATGTTTCTTTGGGTATTTTCTGCAAAGTTGACTTGATGATAAATTGCTTAATTTTTTTCTTATTGAAATAAATTCATTTCCTAGTTGGTTTTATAAGATACCTTGCCAGAATAAGTAATTTTGGTTGATGATTAATATCAGACCTTCAAATTTTCCTGGCTTAAGGTTTTCTGTTGAGATGTCTGATATTTTTATTTAGAAGCTTTTGCTTTTGCGATTGAGTTGGCACTTCTTTCTTATAGTTTTTAATGGTTTATTTAACAGTTTTAGCATCTTGCCTATATTGTGTTGTAGAAAGACTCTTCCTTAGTCATGCATATTTAGTGTTCCAAGTGACTCTTGATCTTGAACATTTCTTTCCCCAGATAAGAGAAAATTTTCGATATAACTTCATCAATCGGGTTTTTCTCTGACTTAAGCTTTTATCTTGACTCCTTGCCCACTTCCATTCTTGGTTTGGTCCCTTAATTATGTGCCATAGTTTTCAGATGCGATAGACCCCCCCTCTCTTTCTCTCTTGCATTATTGCATTGCCTTAGCCTTGCTGTCCATCCCTAAGATCCTTTCTTCTCTTGATCTAGTCTATTGGTTATGCTTTCCACTGTGTTACTTGGTCAATGAGTTTTTCATTTCATTTCTAACATTTGTTTGACTTTTTTTCAGGATCTCAGTTTCTTTCCTGTGTTTCTCATCCATGTTACAAATTTCCCTCTATACTGCTATCATTCTTATCTTACATCCTGAATTATTTTCTATACTCGTCTGTTTGCTTGTTTTCTTGAAGTCATTTATTACTTTTAGAAGTAGTTTTGACTTTTTTTCTGGACTGGCATTTCTATATTTCAGTACCATTAGATTTAGTAATTAAAGTTTGTGATCTCTAAGAGGTGTCATGTCATGCTTGCTCATTTTTCTTCTGTTTCTGTGTTGTAATTTGACTATCTGTTTGGATATCTCTGATTTATTTAGTTATTATTTCAGTGAATAATCCCCAATATGACTAATAGAGAAGAAAACAAACCTCTTTGGGTTGAGGCTTCTGGTTCTGCTTCTCCTACTTAGGATAGGGTGTTTTGATAGTCCCCAACCCTACACCCACACTGCCCATCTGTTTCTCCTCACTTTCAGCTGACTTATCCTCCCTTTGTGATTCCCAGTGGTCTTCCAATTATTCCATCTTGGAGACAGAGATTATCCATTTTTCCCCCTGACTCTTCTCATCCATTGTTCCACACAGAGGCTGCTTCTGCTTCACCATCTTCAGGTACCAACCATAGTATAGAGAGCAGTTTGGTAGCCTCTAAAGAACCAGAAGCATTTAAATTGAAGAGAATCTGTGCTTTCATCTTAACTTAAAAAAAACTAACAACACTGGTGCATCCTTATCATAGAGCAGTGATATTGTTAGTGGAATGTGCTTTAATTTATTATTAAATTAAATAATATTTAATTTAATTTAGCATGCACTTTGCTTTCTTCTTTTACTTACTTTCACCCTTTGGAAACCTTGTTTCTAAGAACTTTATTGAAACTCAGGAATATAATTTTAATTGTGTGCTTTATTTTCTTTGTTAGAAGCAATGGTCTTTACTTCAAAAATAAATTTGTCAGCCTAACGAGAATAAAACCAGTGTTTTAAACATTGTGAAATAAAGCTATAAAATACTTTAACTCATAACCTTAATCAGTAATCACTTATTTATACCATTATTATGTTTTTCACAAAACATACTATATATTATTTCAATTACTGAAATCTAATATTTCTCATTATCTTCTTTTATTAATCTAATAAAATTGCATAAATGTAATGCCATAGTTAATTTTATCACTGTTTTGCTGATCTCACATCTCTATTTCCAGCCCCTTTGAGTACGATATTTTTAAGACATGTACAGATTTAGTTTTGTTTTAATAATGAGTATCCCTGTTTGATTGACAGCAGAGTTTTGTATAGGATTTGGCAGACTATATAACAGAATTCTTATTGGTTCTAAAAGTTATTGTTCATATCTCCTAAAATTTTATGGCCTTAGCTCTTTTTTTAAAAAACACTTCCCTTTTCACACTTAAAAAAAATTCAGTGACTTTTCACTGTGAAAAGTCACTTTTCACTTGACCTAAGATTTATTGTAATATATAGTGGGTGCACTTGAAAGGCTTAAAGCACAAGGCTTTTAGCAGGTACTCCTTTATGTTGTGTGTACAAGAAAAAAATGCAAGTCTATACACTAAAGTATACACTCTGGGCCAGTGTATACATGAAATGTAGATTTGATAAGAATGTCATTAGATCACTCTTTCTTAGGAGAACCGCTCCACTTTTTTCACTTATGTTTTGTTTGTCTAGGTGGGGTCAAACCTTGTGCATTAAACTGCCTGGCTGAAGGCTACAATTTCTACACTGAGCGGGCCCCTGCGGTCATAGATGGAACCCAGTGCAATGCTGACTCACTGGATATCTGTATCAACGGAGAATGCAAGGTGGCTCAGATTTGACTTCTCTTTGTTGGCATCTTTGAGAACTTTGTTTTTTCCTCAAATAGTAGCTTATCTTGGGCTTTATGTTCATTTTTTTATTTTGTTTTGTTTTGTTTGGGACAGAGTTGCCCTGACTGACCTGGAACTCGCTTTGTAGACCAGGCTGGCCTCAAATTCACAGAGATCTACCTGTCTCTCTCTCTTCAAGTTCTGGGATTAAAGGCGTGCGCCACCACTGCCTGGCCTTATGTTCAATTTTTTAAAGCTACATTTTAAATAAATTCAATTCCAATGAAGAACAATACATCACACACACACACACACACAGAGAATGACCCATTCATATTTTTGCAGAACCATGCAAAAGGTGATTTCTTCTGGAATTTTAATTGCATTTATAATAATTGCCAATGGTATTCATTTTTTGTTCTTTAATTTACATTGTCCTCCCCTTATGTTTATAAAAAATAATAGAAAAGAGAGGGAATAAGAATTCAACTCTTCTTCATGTGGCTACCATATGTTCATACTGGAAGACTTTATATATTTCATAGTATAATTTTTTCAGAAAGTGTGAAATAGCTATGTTCCACCTACTTTATCTCCTTTTGAAGCATTATGATGGTTTTCATTGCACAGTCAGTCTTATTAAAGCATTTACTTTAGCATTAGCCAGACGACTTGGAAAGGGTCAGATCAAATCCATGGATCTTATCGTAATAAGAAAAGCCACAAAACCACTGTTCTCACAACTTGTTTTTCTTTTTTTTACTCTGAAGAGAAGCACATTACTAAGTGATGCAAACTGAGAAAGAAGAGATAAAACCAGTGTTTTGCTTAACTTCATAATTTCCTAGTCCCTTTTGATAAAATGTCTCTAGATCTGATGATACAGTTAACACGTACACATGTATGTGAATGTGTATGTCTGCATGCATTTGTGTGTAAGTGTGTGTGCATGAAAAGAAAAAAGAGAGGTATGTATTTACTTATGTATATCTGTATAGATACTTTATCATCTAAAAGTTAAATATATTTTCTAACAGTTTTTAGATAACAAATATACCTATAATTTTATTTTAAAATTGTTTTTAGTGCCAATAGCTAAATTGCATATGAACAAATTAAGACACCAAAATGTATGCCATATATATGTTAAAAGCCCTTATTTTGTAATTAAATACAAAACTGAAAGGTGAAATTTTAGCTTCTTAAATTGCATGCTTACGTCTCCTTTTATTTATGCCAATTTGATTCCTAAACAAGAAACAGATATTTCTTTTTTAAAATCTTACTCAGGTATGAACTTCATAATTAACATCTAGCACTAACAATTGCAGGAAAGAGGCCATGGTTTAGGAATGGCAGACAGTAGGGCTCAATGGGACCCTTTGTTACATCCCTGCAGAGGAAGAGCTCATGTAACTCTCTCTATTAGATCCCTGCAGAGGATGATCTCAATGGGACCCTCTGTTAGAGCTCTACAGAGGATGAGCTCATGGGGTCCTCTCTATTAGATCCCTGCAGAGGATGAGCACATGGGGTCCTCTCTGTTATATCCCTACAGAGGATGAGCTCATGGGGTCCTCTCTATTATATCCCTGCAGAGGATGAGCTCATGGGGTCCTCTCTATTATATCCCTGCAGTGGATGAGCTCAGTGGGACCCTCTGTTAGAACTCTACAGAGATCCATGAATCATCTTTTCTAGTTCTTGAATTTCTAGACTGGGGTTGAAAGAAAGAGTTAGTCCATTACTAATAAATTATAATATTTTAAAGGATTAGAACATTGTATCAATCAAAGAGAGATCTAGGTTAGAAACAGTCATGTTTCTAAGTAATCAATTTTCTTTTTTGTTTAGGTATTTAGAAATGATAGCTGTACTTACTAGAGAATGACATTAAATGGGAAAGTATTTCCTATTTTGATTTCCTTTACTGGAAATACAAATAAATAATTAAGTTATATGTATTTATTAGTTATAATTCCAAAAATTTCCCCTTTTGACACACTGAATATTCTCTATTTTCAGCATGTAGGTTGTGATAATATTTTGGGATCTGATGCTAGGGAAGATAGGTGCCGAGTCTGTGGTGGGGACGGAAGCACCTGTGATGCCATTGAAGGGTTCTTCAATGACTCATTGCCCAGAGGAGGTGAGTATGGAGACAACTCTTCCTCTGGTGAACTGCAGTAGTAAAGACTCTTGCTTTCCCTTTCCTACCTGCTGAAAACTTCCTTGATGTGGGCCAGCAGTATCCTCTCCCCAGAGAGTGGTCCTTTCAGTCTCTTACATGTTAAATGTAGCTTCAGGAAGATGTTTAAAGAATGTTCTTTTTACTTCAGTTAGCCTTTCTGTGAGGAAGGTTTAAGGACTGAAAATAAGCTTTTGTTCATGCCAGGCAAATGTTCTGCCACGGGGCCACACTTCCAGCCCTCTCACTTAAATTACCCTCTTTGATTCTGAATGCCCAGGCAGAAGTGATCCTATTCTTACAGCCTCGTTGGGTAGCTAACACTTACCACTTCCAACTTACCATGTTTCTTTAAACTGTGATAACCCAGAGAGCACTGGTGCGAGAACATGTTGAAAAAAGAAATATGGAACAATTACCGCACATGTTAAGGCTGTAAAATATCTCGAGATGATTGTAGAAAAAATTAGACAGATGCAGGCAGATCTCTATGAGTCCATGGCTAGCCTGGTCTACATAGTTCCAGGCCAACCAAGGGCTACATAGTCATACTTTATCTCAGTCTCCCTCCCACCCCCCAATTAAACATTTTTCTCTTCATAGACCCACTGGAAATTTGTTTTTCCTTTGCAATTATGAAGTACAAAGTCAAAGAAGAAATGAAAGAATAAAAATCATTGCTAATATTAAATGGCTGCTAAGCACTCATTTTCTAGGTAGCTGCTTATTGCTGGCAATCCTCTGTATTCCAGGTTATATGGAAGTGGTGCAGATACCAAGAGGCTCTGTTCATATTGAAGTAAGAGAGGTTTCCATGTCAAAAAATTACATTGGTAAGTTGTTTTGCTAGATTTTTTAAAATTAATGATATGAAAGATCTAATATTGAAAGAAAGATGCTTCAAGATGCATCCATATACATACAAATACTAAGCAGAAAAATTAGAAGCTTATAGTTTATACTTTAATATGTTATATTTTATTTTTAACTCAATATTGAGTATATATTTCAAAGAACAGAATGCATAATTATAACTATATAGTTTGAATATTATTAATGGTCATATAAATGCTACAACCAAAGTAGAAAACATTTCTCTGATTCTAAAATTCATTCCCTTTTACAGTTAAATTCCCTTCACTCCTCTTGAGAGTTTAATTCTATTAGTCCTAACCCTGGTCTCAGGCAAACAATGATCTATTTTTAATTTAATTTTTATTTTCATTTATGTATGCTATGCATGTGTTTATATGCATGTTATAATAATATAATTTTATAATATTAATATGATACTTGTTCAATGGTAGGTAGATATTTGAGACATATGTATATAGTCTTTTACTATTACAAATAAAGCTTCTATGTCATATGTGTGTGTGTGTGTGTATGTGTGTGCAGGTACATGCCATTATCTCAAAGATACAACTACACTTCGTGTTCATTACAGAATTATCTACAATAGCCTGAGACCTAAATCCAGGTCCTCTGCAAGAACAGTCCATGCTTTTAATCATTGAGCTATCTCCCTTTGTTTAATTTTTAAGGCTCAGGTCTCAGCACCCATGTTGGGCAGCTAACTACTGCCTGTATCTCCAATTCCACGAACTCTGACACCTTCTTCTTGAGTCTGGGGGGGTACTGCTCTACATTTACAGACCCATACATAATTTACATATCCATAAATAAAAATGGAAAAGAACAATATGGCTGTTAAACCAAGACCTGAACAATGACAACAGCTGTTGACATGCCAACGTAGATGGAATAAACACCTAAGGTCTGTTTGGTTTAATCTTAAGAAAAGCACTCTGCCAACACAAATAACTCCAATTAGACCAGATTAGGCCAAATTAAAGTGCCCACGTTTAATAAATGCAGCGCTCTTGAGTGGACGGAGACAGCATTGTGGGAAGAGGACCCCAGGCAAATCCTAGAGACCACGTGTTCCTTTTTCCAGTCCAAGCCTAAATAGCCTGTGGGAGTGATCCTGACCCTCCCTGGGGGGGAGGGGTCAGCACTTGGCAGGCTGGGAGCTGGAGTCCTGGCCAAGGCACCTCCCAGGGGGAGGGGCCTGAGATGGAGCTTTTTGTTCCATTGGCGCTCCACGGATGACTGCCAGGGTCTGGGGTGATGCTCCCAACTTAATATTCCAGCCTTACCCTTAGATTAAGAGCTTTAAACAATTAAAAGCTGCTAAGAGAGGGTGAACTCATCTTTCCCATAGATAGGGTACACTAAATGATCATCTAATTCCAAGTGGTCAGCCCTAAAATATATGCATACAAGCAGCACTAAATAGACTGGGTAAGTTACAATTATATATTTATTTGTATATATGTGTGTGTGTATATAACAACAATAATAAATAATAAGAGGCCATGGATTTGAAAGAAAGTGGGGGGCATGGGAGGAGTTGGAAGAAAGTGTGTGGGGGATTATGTAATTATTTTAATTTTAAAAATTGGACAAAAAAGTAAAACAAGGAAATCTTGCTGTGACATGAACAAACCCAAAGATATTTTGCATAATAACATAAACCAGGCACAGACATAGATAGCACATGACGTCATTTATATGTGTGTGCTAAAATTCTCATAAAAATGTGGCTGATTACGGTAAGCCTTGGAAGGAGAGTAACAGATGGAGAGATGTTGGTCACCAAGTATAAACTCAGTTATGTGATAGATAAATCCTGTAGCTCTATCATAGTACATCTAATAAGAATGTATTGTTGTGTGACACTATTCCTGGGGAGATGTGACTGAAATAACTACACACAGGAAACAGGATAGACCAAATGGGACCTTACCAAAGTCCAACTTGGTGAACCACTTTTATCAATGCTACTTAAAGAAATATGGGTGAAGGGTTACTTACAGGAGCAGGGATTACTCAAAGATAACTGCCTCACCCAGCATGGATGACAGTTCACAAAAACTTGGAACCCAGAGCGCACTGCACAGACTGTGGGCAGCTCAGTAGGTTAGACAGTGTCCTTTCCCAGCGGCTCAGATGATCTTTGTTCCTTCTAGGAAGTTTGGCAAGTCTGCTTTTTTCAGGATAATTGACCACTCTCGGCTTCTTCTAGGTGACTGGCCCGAGTCTTCTTTATGCCCTGGCTCATCTGAGGGTGACTTTAGTCTTTAGTTTATGTGGACTTGAGGAAGGACTGACTGCTCATTTTCAGGGACTTCTGAAACTATTGGGGTGTTTACTTCCTGATCTAAGGAGCTTTCCTGAGTGCTTCTCTCCCCTTAGTACATCCTGTTGCTTTATCTTCCTGTAAATATCCTATTGTGAGACGTGTCCCCCCAAGGTGGAAGGGTTTTATCTCAGGAATCTTCAGCACAACAATTGTGTGCTTGACGTTTTCCAAGAGAATACACACTTGTTTCCCACACTCACAGAGACCAATGAGGCAGTGGTCATTTTACAGTGCATATCTGGTCATCATGTTGTAAATCTTAAATTCCTCAGCTTTTCAGTTTTACCCTTAAATACCCAGGGGAAAAAAGAAATATATGCTTGTATTCTAAAGTGGATACATGCCATTTCCGTTCTTGTCAATACTTGATAAGGTAGTCTTTGTCCATATGGAAATCATTCATTTTGCTTTGTTTTGGAAGGTCTTATGTAGTCCTAGCTGTTCTGGAACTCACTAGAACTCAGAGACTCACCTGCTTCTGCCTCCCAGGTGCTGAGATTAATGGTGCAAGCAACCACACCAGGCTGGATATCTTCTTTCATGAAGAGTCTAACAAATATGTTAGCTACTTTTACCCTTTGGTTTTTGTGGGGACAAGGTCTTGCTGTGTAGCCCAGGTTAATATGAACATTGCTGTGTGGCCTAAGCTGGATTGAACTTGTGATCCTTCTACCTCAAGTAAAAAATTTGCTTGAATTGGGTGTTCTGCATGTACTCTAGTTAGAAATCTTTCACATGTATGCTGTGTGAATATTTTCTCCTAGTGTGTGTTTTGCTTATTCTTTTTGTTTGTTTGTTTTATTTTGTTTTTCAAGACCAAGTTTCTCTGTGTAGCGTTGGAGCCTGTCCTGGAACTAGCTCTTGTAGACCAGGCTGGCCTCAAACTCAC
>LOJH01046256.1:0-13437 GCA_001685095.1 Ellobius talpinus
AGGTCCTTCTGTCTATGTGCAGCTTTCATTGGTTAATGAATAAAGAAACTGCCCCAGCCTGTTGATAGGGCAGAACTTAGGTAGGTGGGGAAGATGGAACAGAATTCTGGGAGGAAGAAAGCAGAGTCAGAGAGACGCCATGGATCCTCTGCCAGAGTAAGACATGCTGCCGAAACTTAGCCGGTAAGCCACTACGATATGGCGATACAGTTATTAATGGAAATGGGTTAAACTAATATGTAAGAATTAGCCAATAGGAAGTTAGAGCTAACGGGCCAAGCAGTGTTTTAATTAATATAGTTTCTGTGTGATTATTTTGGTTCTGGGCATCTGGGAAGAACAAGCAACTTGCTCCCTCCAACAGAAGGGTTTGTAGCTGGGTTGTTTTTCTCTTCTGGAAACTTGGAAAGTACCTTCCAGCACTATGGACACTAGTCAGTAGGGATGAAGGCTCTAAGTAGGCACCAGCTCAACTTCTCTGTGTTCAGTGAGTTATGCAGGTGTTATCTTGAAGAAGAGGGCCTTACCACCACTACTTTGTGGAGAGCAACCAATAGCTTTGGCAATAGCCCAAGTAGTTTTGGGGTTCCCATGAGGCCCTTCAGCCAACAACTTGGTTAGATGTAGCCCCTTCCTGGAAATGGATGTTTCATTGGTGGTGACAGATGTCTAGTTGGGGCTTTGTCTCCCTCATTATTTGGTGACTCCATTTAGATTTTTTTCATATATGTATACACTCTAAGAATTGTCTATTAGGTTCTGTATGACTCTCAAATGGCCCTTAGTTTAGCTGTCTCTCTCTGTATTGCCTCCCTTTCTTCCTTTTCCTTCACATTGATCCTTCTGTTCTATTTATTCATCATCTCTTGTCCATCTCTAACTATCTATTCTATTTCCCCTTCCTGGGGAGAGCCACCCCTCCACCAAGTTTCACTCACATATTTGAAGAGTTTAAAAAAATAAGCCAGAGGGTGATGGCACACAACTTTGATTCCAGCACTCAGGAGGCAGAGGTGGGCTGACCTCTATGAGTTAAAGGCCAGCTTGATCTACAGCGTGAGTTCTAGGACATCAAGTGCTACACAGAGAGACCCTGTCTCAAAACAGCAACAGCAGCAACAACAACATGATAGCATGTATATGACAAAGCAATTGGTACTGTTCATTTAACTTGTTTCAGTTTTATAGACTAAGAAACTGATGATTGAATGAAATGTCCAAATGTCTTTCTTTTACTTCTTGTTCCTATGATCTAGTCCAAGGATGGACCATAACTTATGTTCTAGGTCATAAGAAAGATTAGAAAAGTTGTGGGCGTGACAAGTGAGTCAATGAGTGGAAGGAAGGTTGCATTCAAGCTCTGCGCTGGGATAGAGGGTGGTTCTGTTGTAAGAAAAGTCCTCTCTTTTACCTCTTCTTTAGTGTCCCCATCTGGCGGACACAGGGGGCAGGGCAGACTCATCCAACAGTGACTCAGGGCAGGAAGTGGTCTTCAGTTGTTAACGCAAGGAAAGAGAAAAAGAGAGAGCAAGCTGCTCTTATTCCCCAAATCCCTCCGATACTGGCAGGCGTTCTGATATTCTTGTAGTACTTCTCTTACAGCAAAATACGCACTGTCTCCCATTTCCAGACAGTTCTTATGTGCCTTCTGGAATGGTCATTTCACAGTAAACAGACTGGGTCATCTTTAGTCTCCCACTTCTTGCCTTCATTGCGGTGGTGCGGCCAGCGGCAGAACCACCTCTGTCCCTACGGTCTCCCAGCACCTCTCCCCTCTCCCACATGATCTTGGCTGCTCCTTCACTCAGCTCTCAGGTATCAGTGAATTAATATCCCTCTTGATATTATCACATTTATAACCTGTTTGTCTTCCAGTCCCACGGGACAACTTTCCTTCCGTGAAGATGCTCTTTTCAGCTGAATTATCTCCAAGTCCAGCTCATCCATGACTGATGGTCTTACGATTGTATCCATGGAGACTATTGGTACTTGGTTCAGTCATCTTCTGTTGGGAGCAGTGAACCCCCAGAACCTGAGTTTCTTGTAAACAACTTGTTTTCCCCTGATCTGAGTGCCTACAGCTGCTCTGAGCACGAGACCCTCAGGAGTTCCTGATGGCAGGAGAATGGTTTCTGGTGTGTTTGGCTGGGGCATGGCTATCCCTATATAAGCTGCCCCTGGACACAATAAAGGGGGCATTCTTGGGGCATTCTGGCATCAAGGATGACCTGTGTCTCTGTATCTGTGTCTTTGTGTGCTTCAATCTCCAGCCCCTTGTCCGGTTCACGAACTGTATGGTGGCGCATAGAGCACAGACGGGCGTGGTGCACTACAGTCTTCCTATTCAGACTCTGTGTTCCTGAGTGAATGCTTTGCCTGCAAGATGCTATCCAAAGACTATTGCATTAGTTGTTTACTTTTTTTCCATTGCTGTGACAAAATGACCAAAGAATCGAGTTAAAAGGGGAAAACCTTATTTTGGCTCTTGGCCTCAGAGAATTTCCACCCACCAGGGCATGCAAGACACAGGGGCAGAAACAGCTCTGCTCTTGGTGGTGCGAGACTGCAGTGAAGTGCCTCACACAGTGGCCAGACCACGAAACAGAGAGCAGGCCAGCGAGTTAAGAATAAGACACTCCCTAGTGACACAACCCACTTCTTTCAGCTAAATTCTACCTTCTATAGGTTTTGTCGTGAGCTCTCAAATAAAGCAGTTCTACCAGCTGGGAGTCAAGACTTCAAACCCCTGAATCTGTGAAGGTCAGTTCAGACTCAAGCCATAGCAAGTACGACATGTCAAATTATTGACTCTACACCACTTGCTTTCAGAACCATAGTCTTAACATCACACCAGATGTATCAACTCTTGACCCTTACAGTTTGATAACTCTTTCTATACCATAGTCTCACCTTCTCTCTCTCTTACTTATTCACCTAGTTCTAGATCCACTTTCAGTTCAAAATATGTATAGTGGGGGAAATGTCTGTGTTTAGGTTGACTTTTTTCCCCACTCTGCTGGATAGTGGTTGTTAGTTTTCCCTACAACCAATTCTTATTGTTCCTTTGGGAAAAAGCAATAAGCCTGCCTGGTGTGATGCTGTGCAGCCCCACCATCTTCTCCTGCCCCACCATGGTGAGTGAGTGTGAGATAACTTCCTGGATGGAAACTTGATTTAGTCAAGGTCAATCAGAACCTCTTGTCTGGTAATTGCTTCCAGTAGGCTTGGTGAGTGAGGGAATGTCAGAGGGAAGGGGGACGAAAGGGAAGGAGGAAAGATAAAGGGAGGGAGGGAGGGAGGGAAGGAAGAAAGTGAGGAAGGGAGGGAGGAGAAGATGCCGCTTGGAGTTTAGGTTCATGAGAGTTCAACCCTCAGGACCTAATCATCTTTTCAAATACCATGACACCGAGGATTAGGTCACAACGTTTTGTATCTAGCACCACCTACAGTTAGAAACACAACCCGAGTGGGTCCATCCCAGCCCTGCTCTTGCAGGCTAGTTTCAGCAGAGCTCTCCAGGATCCTCTGGGCTTAATGGCTCATAAATGCTGTTCTAAGACATTCTCATTCTGATTTGAATATCTGATTTCTATGGAAGTCTGTAAACCCATAGAAGTGAGTCCTAAATCAATTTAAAAGGTTTGTTTTTATTTATGTGCATGTGTATAGGTCTGCATTCATTTATGTGCACTGCATCTATGCAGTAGCCCACAGAAGCCAGAAGATGCATCAGATCCTTCAAACTGGAATTACAGGTGGTTCTGAGCTGGCATGCAGGTGCTGGAAACTGAACCTTGGTCCTCTGTAAGAATAGTAAGTACTCTGAACTGCTGAGCCATCTCTCCAGCTCCCCATCTTGATTTTTATCTCATTTGGAAACCTGTTTCTTATATCATGCTCTATTATCTCACCGATCATCTCGAACTTTCATTCCATGAATATTCTCCTGGCTCTTTAGGGGACTGACTTCCTAGGGTTGGCATTTGGTTGGCTTCTTGGAAATATTTTACAGGATTAGAATTACGTTGAATTCGAAGACTTCTGAAAATGCCTTTACAGTAGCCTGCAGAGGTAACAAGAAGTCCAAGTGTAGCCTGCTCAGGCCTGGGAGAGTAACCCAGCAATGCTATCAAGTTCTGGTTCTGTCTGCCTCCCACCCTGTCTCTTTGGTGATGTCTGTCACACTTCCACACTATATAATTGTTCTGCGGGAGGAAGGAGAAGCAGAAGAAGTATCAAGATATTTCTTCATACACGTGTGTGGTGGGGAATGTGTGTTCCAGCCATGCCCAGCTGATGGGAGACAGAGAAATCAAGCCTTTCACAGAGTCCCATTTTTAATCTCATTGTTCAATTATTGCTATTAAGTTTCTGAGTTCCTTGTCTATTCTGGATGCTGAATGCTGCTTTTATATAGAGAAAAAAAGAGGAGCAGCTCCAAGTGGATAGTTCTCAATTTCCCTGATCTAGTCATTGAAGACATAATTAAGGCTGTCTATGAAAGCCCAGAATAAAGGATAACAGCCATTCGTTTTGGTGGAACATTCACAATGAGAAAGCCACTGTGGTCCTCTGCTTTGTCAGTGCTGGGAGCTGCATACAGAAACTCAGACTACAAACAAAGAGAGAGAGTACACTTTCCATCTGCACTCATCAGTCCACAGGTAGTACCTTAGGCCACACCCACTGGGCTGGTACCCAAAAAGCTATTGGCTAATGAATTCCCAAAACATCTCTCCCTTTTGTCTAAATAAGAGGGTTCTAAACATGCTACAAAACTATATACATAAGAAAAATTATCAAATATTGTCCAGGAGAAAGAAGAGGCAAAATCATACACAAAAATGGAACTACAACCAACATGAACAATATCAAGCAAGAAAAACAAGCAAGCATATTACAGGTCTTCCACATAATCCTACAGGACAGATAGTCACTGAGAGATCTAATAGTACTTAAAAGAAATGCTTAATAAACAGATAGGGGAGCCAAGACCCCCAGAGATAGATTGCATAATGCTTTATTAACATTGAATTTTCTTAATGCTAATGAGAAAGAAACAACAGCTGCAGAGAGACATTGGACAATAGAAAAAAATTCTGAACTAAATCAGTCAGTGTACTTCAAGGATGTAGTGACATCAGAATGTTGTATTGGGGAAGGGGTTTTGCTCTTATTTTCACAGGAAAAGAAAAACTATGAATACCATCAAAATTAATCAAAATTCAGTTTGAAAAGGAGAAATCTCTTGATAAAGAGAAATGACAGCTCATCCTCTGAGGTGACAATCGTACAAGTTGTAAGGAAACCTCACAAGGGTTGGGGCTTGGTTCTGTTCTTAATCTTTGCAGAAAAATAGAAAATACCCATCCTTGAGAAGCCAGGAGACCTTGGACATCTAGATATTTGAAGAAGAAAAGATAGCTATCTAGAAAGAGTCACCAGGTAAAGAAAAATTTGTGTGATACCAGTATTCTCTGTGGGGGTAAATTCTCACTACTTAAACATACATATCTCCTTACTTATCAATATAATAATTATCCTGACTCACTTAAAAATCAAAGCTGGCTTTGAAGTTGGACTGTGGTTCTCCTCTAAATCCAAGCATGTTGTTAAAAGAAAAATTCACAGTTTCTTGTCTCATATCAGGAAAGCCACCTAGTGCGGGACAGAAAAAAAAATCTAGGGACTAAGGTTATCAAAACTCTGCTTTGAAAAATTCTACTTCTCCCCATATCTAGTTTTGTTTCTATGTCTATCAAAATTCATATTTTCCATTTTGATATTGATAATGTTTAAGTTCTCCAAAGTGAACAATAAATTTTCCTACAGTACTCTCTGAAGTCTCAAGAAAGAAGATGGGGCCCCAGAACAACTGTTACAAGGAGGGCCCCTTTGTTCTTCCCAGCCACCTGGCTAGCTTAGCCCCTGAAATAATCACACAGAAACTGTATTCATTAAAATGCTGCTTGGCCATTAGCTCTAGTTTCTTATTGGCTAATTCTTACATATTAGTTTAACCCATTTCTATCAATCTGTGTATCACCACGAGGTTCTGGCCTACCAGAAAAGTTTCAGCACATCTACCTCTGTCCGAAGATCCATGGTGTCTCTCACTCTGCCAGTTCCTCCCAGCATTCAGTTCTGTCTTCTCTGTCTACCTAAGTTCTGCCCTATCAGGCCCAAAGCAGTTTATTTATTCATTAGCCAATGAAAGCAACACATGAACAGAAGAACGTCCTACACCAAACAACAATTTCACCTGGTTCATATGATGCCATTGAATGGATAAACACCACCAAAATCTACAAAACTGCTCAAGATTATTCCAACTTGGCTAGCTGATAACACACCTTCTTAAAACACTATGGCCAGAACTTCTAATAAGAACTTCAGGAAAACCCTACCCACTACTCAGAGACTGTCTACAATTTTACCAGACAGCACTCTTGAGAATTAACCACTGTTTTAGTTTTTATAGGATCCCACAGTAATACCATCAACCTCATGAACAACTATAAGCAATTCTAGAAAATGATGTCCCCCTCTCCCAACAGAATTTTTTCTCAGGGTTAGGGACAATTGTCACTGTTAAGGGTTGGTTTTAAGTTGAATGGGGTTGGGGGTGGAAAATGAAGTAGGCTTGGGAATCTCTTTTGGAAAAGAATAAAAAGGGGGAATGGTTGGGATGGGATAATGGATAGATTAGCATATCTACTTGTGAACTATTAATTATAGATAATTTGCATCAGCATAGATTCTTGTAGATTGATACATACATAAAATTATCTTTGTATTCCTGCCTAAAAATTTATATATTGATATAAATTCAAATTATATTTGTTATATTGTGTATGTTACTATTTCTATTTGCACAAAGGCAAAGTTATTTTGTCATATTGTATGTATGTATGTTTCTACCTCTGCTTAAGATAGTTTGTATATTTGTGCAATTTAAGTTAAGGATATATTTATCATATTTCACTATATTTCTACCTCTGATCCCTCTGATCCTCCTTCTCTCTCTCTATATATATATATATACACACACACACACACATAAAATGTTTACATTTCAAGGTCATTGTCATCATTTGCTGTGCATCTGTTTAAAGATTGTTTATTTTTAAAATGTGAAGCCTTAGTCTTTAAACAATATAGGTAGTAAGAATTACAGGTCAATAGTCACTCATGTTTGTCATACTTATAGTTAGGCTAGGTTCTCTAGATGCACAGAGTTGTACTCCTCACACATAGGTAATCTTCAAACACTTCAAAGAACTGTAGAATATGGCATTTAAATAACTCAGGATTCTGTTGATATGAGACATGATTGCTCCTGGTAGCACTGATCTATTCCCCAGAGAATGTTGGTCACTGAAGAAACTCTATTTGGAACTTGCTTTCTTCTTGGCAAAACTGTGACTTTGGGCAAAGAAGTGCCCTTGCCTCTACTACTGACAATATAGGCACATTGTCCAAACTGGACAAGCAGTATGCAAGCAAAAATGACTGCTGAGCCTTGCCAAGACAGCATGGGACAGTCTTTCAAATTTTTCTGCTTCTGAAAAAAATCTGTCAGATACTCTAGGCCTTAGCCTAAGTTGGTTGCCCCAACGTTGCAAATGAGACTTTGGGTGATTGCCCCAGTAGCCAGCTGTCTCAGTCATTTCTTGCATTTTTGGAAGTTCCTTGCTTGTACTTCCTGCTTACTCAGGTAATATTATTTTCCTTCTCTGGTCTTTGATGGGGTTGAAGAATAGATAGTCATAGCTACTTTCCTCTTATAAATTAGCTAAGACATTTTTAGTATAAGACAGAATCCTCAGTATAGAACAACTATTAAAATAATATCTGTTATTTGCTAATTATCTTAGACTGGACATTTAGTATGTGTTTCTTGCTTGATTTTGTCCATGTTGGTTGTAGTTCTATTTTTGTGTATGTTTTTGCTTTTTATTTCTCCTGGTCAATACTTGACATTTGTTCTTATTGTATATAGTTTGTATTAGGTTTAGAATCCTCTTATTTAGACAAAAGGAGGGGGTGTTGTGGGAATTCATTAAGCCAATAGCCTTTTGGGTACCGGCCCATTAGTACATGGTCTGAGATACTACCTATGGACTTATAAGTGCAGATGGAAAGCGTGCTTGCTCTCTTGGGTTGGGGATGGAGTTCTGTTTGCCGCATCCAGCACCAACAGAGCAGAGGACTGTGGCTCTCTACCGTTATTATGGGTTTTTCCCCAAAGAAATATTTGCTATCCTTTATTCCGGGCTCTCATGGACTTCCTTAATTATGACTACATAAATTCCCACAATAACTCATCTCCAGATCTGTCTTTCCAAATGAAATGTTTCTCCAGGCTAGCCCACAATTCAGCATAGTCATATAGTGGCTAAGTCAGGAACATTTCCTTGGATCATATGGACATCCTTTTTGTTCAATAACCTTGCTTACCTCTCCTTTTTCCTTTATTATTATAGTCTGTTTTAGGGAGGGGAGAACTTATGAGCAAGTATTGATGTCTCTATATTTCCAGAGTGTCTCTGTGTCCCTGTGCCTCTGTACTCTTGTATCTCTGTATCCCTGTTAGCTTTTGTGGCCCCCAGGTCTTCAGGACTTGCTGTCCTTGTTTCTAACAGGCCAGTGGAAACTTCTCGTTGTTTCCTGGCCTTTCTTCCCTGATTAGAACTGTTCCTTGGTATTTGGGGCCACTCCAGAACGTTTAGTGGCTTTTTCCATTTCTTTTGTGTGTCTCAATGGCCACAGCAGGTTCACAGTTACAGTGCTGCTGTGGAGAAGGTCACAGAATGCTAATGGGACATTTAGCAGTCAGTGTTCCTGTGTGGGTTTTTGTTGAAAATAAAATTGAATTGACAGAGGGGGAAAGTGCAATTCTAACTTAATGTAGAAAGAGTCTTATGTTAGGGCATTTATGTAAGTCAGTAACAGTTATTACGATAGTTTAAAAAAATCTCTCTCCCTTAAACATTGCCTCATAGATGAGTTCTACCCATTAAGATGTGAACCACAGACATTGCCTACTACTTTTGGAACATGTAAGATAGATTTCTGAATATACTCAATAAATAAACAATAGGAGTACATTAGATTTGAAATGGAAGTAGAGACTAAGTGGATAAATGGAGTTTATACTACTATAGTTAGAATCCAAAGATTTTATCTACTTGCCTATAGAAACGTCACTTCTTCAAAGTACAGTATTATGTATTTCTCTATCCTTTAGTCATCAATTAAGGCAAAATGAAAGGCCATGTGACTTAGGGTAGAAATTCAATTACTTTGCTTCTGATTGAGTTTCAGTTTTAGCAGCAACAGAATGGGGACAGTGACATTCTTCATATTAAAAGTATTATGTGCCACAATGTAGCTTGCAAAGCAAACACACACACACACACACCCCTTTGTTAATTGCCTTTTCACGCAATGAAGTTATATATTTAAAGTGGATCAAAAATTCTGTTGTATGGATGAAGCAAATATTTGTTTTTAATCTCATTTTGATACTGCTGCAAGCATCAGCCTTGTATATATTACTCTTCTTGAGCCCCTCCCCCAGTAGTCCCCACTCTGCTCTCATCTCATATGCGTTCATTTCCCCTTTTTCCCTTCTCCACCTTTCATGGTCCCTTTGTCTTTTGAAACCATGTCTGCGCCCATACTGCACTTGCACTTCCTGGAAGAGGGAACGTGCAATATTTATTGGTCCAAGTCTCCTTATTCTCAGGAAATAATAGTCCATTTCCTTACACATTTCCTTTTTCTTTCCTGCCGAATAAAATTTGTGTACATGCACCACAATTTATTATCCAGCCTTGTGTTGATGGACAAATGCTTCCTCATATACTTGTTTGTAATAAATCCAATGTAAGCTATCAATTTAAAGGCAATAAATAAATTTGAAAAATAGTAAGAAAGGTATATTAAAAGAATAATAGACTCATAAAATTAGAAAGAGAAAGGGAACCAGGAGAGTGTGCTAAATATCAGGAATTGGGAGGACAAAGTTCAGGGGGACAATTCAGCTCCAAAGCAAAGGAGGTTCTGAGCCACAGAGGGATTCGTGTTCCATGGTCAGAGGTCAAGGGGTGGGAGGTAGTACTCCCAGGGCAGCGAATCCTCAGAAGAGACAGCACTCTGGTTCACACGGAAGGTTTGGGGCTTGCAAACCCTCCTGCTTGGCCTCTTGGCTTTTGCCTCATCGACTTTCCTGTCTGGAAATTTGCTGAAATGCATTTGGCGCCTGTATCTGCTGGCATAAAGACCCCACAAAGGAGCTACTACGATCTGAGCGAGGCCTGGAAGGGAGAGGGTTCTCTTTTAAAGAAATTAAGCTTCTTAGGTATTTAACACTGAGTTACCCCTTTGAATAAAAAGGAATTCCTTTGAGTAAAACGTTATTCCTTTCAATAAAAAAGTAGTTTGAAATTTTAATAAGCGATTTCATCACAGGAGGGGTCCGGTGAGATGGTGTCCTTAAGCGAAGTCCGTCTAAGCCCCAGGAAGATCCAGCTGCACGGAAGCTTTGCAGTCCTGCCTCGCTAGGAATGCTTTCTTCTCCGACAGCTCGAATTTATCTTCTAAATGAGCTTAATTACGGATCTCCGAAGGGAGCTGCCCATTGGGAGTTCTGTCCCTTGGTGTAGGTAAATTACCACTCTCCGGGGGTTTTAAACCAGTTTGGATTTGGGTGGGGCCCGGAGAGAGGGGACTTTACTCTTTTTACCTCCAGAGTGGTTTTGACCCTAGAGTCCTGTGTGTCTGTGTCAGCCATCCAGATCTCCTTCCTAGGGTTTTTCCTTGTTGACTCTCCCTGCTGTTATCAGGAGCAGCGCGTTCTCCTCGGTTTTCCTGTGGCTTTTGTGGAATGTGCTGGTGAGAAGTGCAGCTGTTCTGTCTTCAACTAAGCACAGGTTTGCTTCCCTGAAGGATTAATAGGGAGACAAACTATTCGCACGCAGTTGCCTCTGACGCTGCCAGCTCTTCAGACCCTGGGAAAGAAAGGGCCCAGAGTTTCTCGTCCTTTCCCACTCATAAGTTTGCGTCTCGTTTTCCTGCTCTTCTTCCATCTCAGTTTTCAAGGAAAATTGAAACAAAGCAAACAAAAAAACAACAACAAAAATCACTTGTGGTGTGGTCAGTCAGGAAAGGGAAACAGGGCTCCAGGCAGGAGAGGAGCACTTGGCTGAAAAACAGAAGGAACAAGGTTGCTTTTCAGGATGCATTATGTGAAGTGAAGAAGCAGGAATGGCGGCAGCAAAGTCTTTAAAGAAAATTGACCAATTGAGGTTGAGAACTTTCCATTTAGCCGGGAAGAGGCCCATGGTGGTCTGGGAGTGGCTGTGTAGCATGCAGGCTAGGCAGCTATGCCAGGGATCCAGGGTGGTTGGTGGGATCCAAAAGCTGCGACTGGGAAAGTAAAAAATCTTGAGGGGAAATTATTTCTTAGTAAAATTAAGATAGGAGCACACAGATTTCTAATGTAAAAACACACACAGGAAGGGAAATAATGGCTCAAATGTGTTTTTATAGTTAGGGAACTGTGGGAAGAGGTAGAAAAAGAGAGACCGTAACAGGAAAAGATAACATTTGGGTTTCTAGATGGGCAAAAACCAAGAGATGTCAAAGTGAAAGCTGCCCAAAGAAAAAGAGGGACAGATATCCTAAATGCCTCAAATTGCACCTGGTACATAGTAGGTGACTGTTAAATAGTTATTAAGTTAAAGACAGGAAAACCATACAGGAGAAAAGATAAAGAAAAGAAAATCGGGGTATCTGTGTGTATAGACATTTAAAGTAAGAAAAACATGGAGTCCACCAAGGTTTATAGAAAAATACAGACACACCAGCTAGGCGGTTGGACACATACCTGCAATCCTAGTCCTTGTAAGGCCAAGGTATGAGAGTGATTTCAAGGCCAACATAAGCTGTACATCGAAACTCTAGATAAAAACAAAACAGAATAAAACCAAACAGCCAAAATGGCTCCCACCCACCCATCTACCACCAAACCAAACCAAAAAGGAATGGTTGGTTATGCAGCTAAGCTGTAGAGTGCTTGCCTAGCCTATGAAAGGTCCTGGGTTTGATCCCCAGCCTTGTATCCATGCCTCTGTGTGTGTGTGCATGGCGTATATGTATGCTTGTGTATATGCCTATGTATGTGCCTGTGTGTGTATGCAAATGTGCTTGCGTGTGTGTGTACATGTGTGCTTCTGTGTGTTGTATGTGTGCTTGTGTGTATATGTGTCTCTCTCTGTGTACATCTGCTTGTGTGTGTGTATGTGTGTGTGTTAGTATGTGTTTTATTATCTATGGAAAGAAGGGACTGAGTCAGAAAGGCTGGAATTGAGGACCGTGCTGAGATTTTGAGCAAACAATCCTTTGTACTGGGTCTTAGGCCCTCTGTCGGGTATGCAATGTGGCCCCAGGAAAGTCATTCAACCTTCTTGTGTTTAATTAGGTTTTTGAAGAACAAGGGCTTTGAAAGGAGATCTGAGGTGGCATTGAAGAAACATTAAGGTCTGATGAAGCTGTCAGGCGGTACTTGAGACTTTTGCTGTATGAGCCTGTTTAACGATCATGCTTGGAACATTTTAAAAGAAGGGGCAATGCAAGGAGAAGAGATGAGAAGAGAGAAGAAGGGAGAGCAGAGGAGAGAGTAGAGGGGCAACAAGGCTTTTTGTTTGCTTTGCTGGTACTGGGATTAATGATAGGCCCTCTCGCTCCAGATGAGAGCTCTATCAACTGAGCTATCTGCGCTAGCCTTGACATTTTTCATAATAAATAAAAATCTTAAGAAAAACAATAAAATGGTTAACGACTGAGATTGGGTCCAGCTAGGTCTCTTTGTCCCATATAGTCACTGGGGCTAACATGGTCAAGACAGTGCAGCAGACTGGTTCTGGAAGGGTGTGTTCCCTCCTAGGCTGGCTGCACACTGCATAGAAGGATGACCAGGCATGATGGGATTACAGATGCGGCCAAGGAGCTAATTGTCCTTCCTAATGTTGGGGGAATTCTTACAGAAGTACCCCAAGACTCGCTCCTTATAGAGTTGGGGTTTGGAAAGGCTCGATGGAGAGGCCTTCAGAGGCAGAGGCACGGAAGAAAAGGGAAGCAGAGCTGGATGGGAGAAAGGGGCGGCAGGAGGCAGGGCTGGGGGCTTTGGTTTGCAGTGCTCAATGATGAAAGAGGAGGAGGCTTGGATGGAAGCCCAGATCGTAGGAGTGGCGAGGAGAACAGCTGAACTGGTCGGCTTGCCCAGCCCCAGCACGCCTTTGCCCTGGAATGTTGGCTTGTTGGCCTCTGGCCTGTTCTTTTTCCTTCCAGGTGCTGAGCCCAGTTGTTTAGGGCAGCTTCTGTGGGGTGGGCCACAGAGTCCAGAGGAAGGTGAGAGAGAGAGAGAGAGAG
>LOJH01046258.1:0-11972 GCA_001685095.1 Ellobius talpinus
TTCATAAGAGTATGCATTGTGTGCAGATACTTTTGTGCATGTGTAGAAGCTAAAGTTTGCTGTCCAATGTCTTCTTCGACTGCTCTCCACCTATTTTTCGAGAATGGGTCTCTTCGTGAACTTAGTGCTTGCCGATTTGTCTAGACCAGTGGTTCTCAATCTGTGAGTCACAACCCTTAGGGGGTCAGACAACCATTTCACAGGGGTTGCATATCAGATATCTGGCATATTAGATATTTACATTACAATTCATAACAGTAGCAAAATTATAATTATGAAATAGCAACAAAACTAATTTTGTTTGGTGGGGCTCACCACAACATGGGGAACTGTTCTGCAAGGTCAAAGCATTAAGAAAGTTGAGAACCACTGATGTAGAGTGATAGGTCAGTAAGCCTCAGGATACTCCAATCTCTGCTTCCTCTGTGCTGAGATTACACTATGTACACTCTGCCCAGCCTTTTATATGGGCAGTGAGGATAAAACTCAATTCCTCATGCTTGAACGCCAAGCACGTTATAGACCATGTAGTTTACCAGTCTCTCTCAGCCCATGTTAGTATTGTCTGAGCTGAATAACTCAGGATAATCTTCCTACCTTAGGAGGAGGTGATTTGCACCACAATTCCATTCTTAATCTCAAATTTCTTTTGCCATGCACCCTAATGTATTATATTAGGTGTCCAGAGACCAGAAGGTGGACATTTGGCAGTCAGGAAATGAAATTAAAATACCTACCATCAAAAAATCATTAGGTGGTACATATAAAAATGGGGATATATAGAAAGGGATTGGTTAAAATTATAAGAAAGGGGATGCTTCAGATAACTGAAGTTTTTTTCTTACAGAAAGTGAATCAGTAGATTCCAGACACAACAAAAGAAGAAAGTTCTCAGCTGATGGCTTCTTTTCTTCATGAAGAAGGAGGGCAAGAAGAGATGGTTGTGCTGAGGGACCCTATTGCTTAAGTTAAGACATGAGGTCAACAGTGATGAGGAGGAAGGGGAGAAAGAGAGGAAGAGAGAAGGGCAGGGGAACATTTTTCAATGATTTGACTCCTCAAATCATTTCTTACAATTAAAGATCATAACTGAAATAATTTGATGAATTCCCATTTCAAGTCTGTTGTATATGTACTTTTAGCACAAACCATTCTTGTACAATTAAAGTACACTCATACTTGTACAAAGTGTACTTTAATTATGTGAACTGTTTGTGAAACTATTAGGTGCAACTTCCCAGAATCACCACACCAAATAAATAAATAAATAAATAAATAAATAAATGAATGAATGATTAATTAATTAATTAATTAAAGATGAAAGAAGGAAGGAAGGAAAAAGGACAAAAGGAACAGAGAGAGATGGAGATGAAGTGGAAGGGAGACAGTGAGAGCGGAAAGAGAACACTAATTGAAAAAAATATTAGCAAATAACATGTCATTAATTTTCTGGAAAAATAATAAAGAAATATTTCACTGCCATCTGAGGGGCTAAAATGGCGTCCTATAATTATAAAAGTAAAGGAAACAAACGACAGGTGTAGGCAAGCTGAGAAGGCATGAACAGGGGAGAGATTCTGGCACCAATTTCAAGTCTTTCCTCTGAGTAGTTTATGATTCAGAGATCTGAATACCGTGAAGTACTACAGAAACTCTTCCTAGGGAAGCCTAAGGTCAAGTCTCCTAATGGAAGCTGCCTGACTACGTATCTGTTCTCTCGAGACCACTCTGGTTTATTCTACTGTTCACTTTGCTTTCTGTGGTAACGGTCGCCCAATCCACTGTGGTCTCTTTAGAGGCTTGGCTGATGGTTTTGGATCACTGAAATGGGGGTGGCCCCAAGTTTCAAGTCTGGAAAACAAGCTCAAATTCTCATGAACAGCAGTGATCATCTTACAATTGAAGCCTCTTGAGTCTTTCATCCCAGGGAATCAATTATATTAGTATCAGGAACCTAGAAAAGGGAGGGGGAGCTACAGGTTTTGAACAGAAGGCTGACAAAGCTTCCTTTGCTGCCATGCCTACCGACACTCTGAGCCCTATGTTCATTGTGGGAGTAAAATCACAAAACGTATTATAAGATAGTATGTTGTACATGCCAATCACCGGTATCCCTTTGCTAGCTCACTGTCCAAAAATTTAATTTTATTGCTTCTAAAACTTTGAACAAACTCATATAACCCTTCAAGCAGATATATGAGGCATTAAAAACCACAGTTATGTTACTTCAAAGCCATAATTAAAAAGTTTGGTCGCAGTTCCAGGCTCACCATTGATTTCTAAGGGAAACACATTTCAGGTCTTATGTAAGCCCTAATAAATTACCAGTTTTGAGCAAAATAATATTAGCTTCCCATAAAGAATAAAACAGAGTTTTATTGTGAGAAAAGGGGAAGACTAAATGATTGTAAATTTGTATTGCATTTTTATAACCACTTGGGTTTGAAATCAAATATAATTTGACATTTTATTGATATTTCCAGTGTTTAAAGCTGACAAGGAGTGCATTAAATTTTACCATGTAAATCTGATATGATGATAAAAAGCTTCTTACACTTCTCACTGGAATCTTTCAGTAAAGTGGAATAAGGAGTATCATCAAGAAAACGATTTTTTTTCTTCCCATTCTGATCGTTTTCTTAAGAAGTTCTGAGGTGTCGAAAGTTAGGGTTCTCCTTAGGATTAGGCTCCTCTCTCAAGATGTGATGTTCATTCCAACTATTGTACCCACTAAATTAAGAGTTGAAATGGAGCTGCAGCTTTCCTTTGTTTCTCGGTGATCTCCAGACGCAGGGATTGCCTATGAAGCTCTGACAGCTCGACTTCCATTTTTATGAGGATGGCATTGAGTAGAGCAGTCCCTGTTAATTTCCTAGAGCTGCCTGCAGCTATGCAGAGCTACAAATTGCAAAGCCTGAAATAACAGAAACTAATCGTTTTCTTCTTCTAAAGGCTGGAAGTCCCCCCAAAATATGTCAACATTGCTGTATCCTTTGATGGAAAAAGGGCACTTTTTTCTATGTCTTCTCTTCTTGAACAGTCTTTGGCATTTTTTTTGAGGAGGGGGAGAACTCATGACTTCCTAAGTTGCAAAAATTTCTTCTGCTCTTGTGTGACGTCTTCTTGTGTCTGTCTTCAATTGCTGTTTTCTTAACATGGATGCCTTACATTAGATAAGGGACCAATCCCGCTATAGTATGACCTCATTTCATAGCACCTAAATCACATTTTTCTATAAAGATCTATTTCAAAACCAGACTACATTCTGAGGTAGCAGGGATTTAGGGTGCATATACATTCTGCACGTGTGTGTGTTCGTGTATATGATGTCATTCAGTTATACCACAAGCAATACTAAAGTTTAGCAATGGAAAGACATCAGCTGACATTGCCCGCATAACTACAGCCTGACAGAGGTCGCATCACTAAGCGTGTGCTGTATCTATGAGTTCCTGTAAAGTTGTTCCTGTTAAAAGGAGAACCTATGTCTTGTCTTATATGGTATTCATTCATATCCTGTCATACAGCCAGCCAACCATCTGAAGCCATACCAAAGCATCGCTTGACATTGAATAAATTAAACATGAAATGAGAATGCAGTTCTGTGTCATCAGTGGTAGACTCAACTGGAGTCAGACAGGGCATATTTACTCAAGATAGAAATTACACTGACCAAAAGCTAATGTACAAAAAATGCACATGATTAGGCTTGCCATGTGCAGGTCTCTATTATATGTGAATCAGATAAATACTAAATACTCTGTGGGCATTATCTTCCGAAATGGCTTTTTTTTATCTAAAATTAAGATTTAAATGGGATCTTTTTCTTTTTCTTGCTATACTTGGAATCTCTGTCTATAATAACTTTTGCCTATGAAGTACTTTTAAATTATTTTCTAGTGTGATTGTGGAGTGGAGCTTGGGTAGTGAAAAGAAACAAAAGAAAGAATATATGTTCCCAGATTCCCTAACCTTTTGTAGTGTCTCAGTTAAAGGTCACACAATTACTGAGGGTTGGCCATAAAAATAAATGTACACACAGAGGGACATACACATGTATGGATTGAATGGCACCCCCCAAAATTTGAATGTGGAAAATCTAACTTTCAATGTAACTCCATTTAGAGATGGAACTCTTACAGATTTCATGGGGTAAAATGAGATCATAAGGATGAGGACCTAGAGAAGGGAGTAGTGTCTTTTAACGATGGAAAGAAACATCATATATTGTTCTTCTCACTGTATGTGTACAAAGAAAAGGCCATGTGAGGAGACAGGATTCAGCTGCCTCCAATATATTTCCACAGGAGAAAAGAAAAACAATCAAGCAACTTATGATAGTTTGATCTTAAAATTATGGCCTTCAGAACTGAGAAAATATGCTTTGACTACCTGGACAATTTGTATTGCTTTTGTTAGGGGAATCAGCTCAGCCAACACACATGCATACACAGAGGCACACACACACATACAGAGGGGAAAGGGAGGAAAGAAAGGAGGGAGGGAGGGAGAGGGGAGAAGTGGAGGAGAGGAGGAAGGAGGGAGGAAGGGACGGAGTGAGACAGAAAGAGAGAATTCATGCTTTGTATAATGACAGTGGTCATTGTTGGGCTTTAGATATGGCACTGGTCCTATAATTGAAAAATCTTATTACTTGTGGCATTCTAACCATTATAATGTCATTACAACATAATACTGTGTACTTGTGTACATAATGTTAACAGGGTAAAATAAAAATCTTTAAGATGACAAGATGTGTTATGGTTTCAGAGGCCACTCACAACTAATTGCACTATTTCCTTCATGCTTGACTTACTCTTTGTTTACTTCATCATGGCCCCAGAAACAGTAGGAATTCACACACACTCACACGTAAGTGTACAAGCACACACGCACACACACACACACACTCAAAAAAACCACCAACACAAACACTCACAGAAACATAGACAAACATACAAAGGAACGGGTCTCTT
Organism: Ellobius talpinus; assembly: GCA_001685095.1. Taxonomy (NCBI): domain Eukaryota; kingdom Metazoa; phylum Chordata; class Mammalia; order Rodentia; family Cricetidae; genus Ellobius; species Ellobius talpinus. The sequence continues at coordinate 4,977 of LOJH01046258.1, forward strand.
ACACACAAAGAAATACAGACATACACATAGACACACACATATGCCATACACTATATATATACATTTGTATTATATTACATACATTTATGTTATATGTATAAATGCTACATATGATATTAAAGCTAAGTCATATAACCTATGTCCAGGTCTTCCATTTCTTCCATTTGTGATCTATTCTGTGGTCTGTTCTTTTATATAATCCCAAGTACATATTGTGGTGATATTTTGTTTGTGATCTACCAATAAAGTTTGCTTGAAGATCAGAGTGTGGAACCAAGCCATTAGGTAGCCATAGAGATCAGGTTGTTGTGCCACACACCTTTAATCTCAGCACTTATGAGGCAGAAGCAGATGGAGCTACACAAAATTGATGCAGTCTAAAAGAAAAACAGAGGCTGGCAGTGATGGCTCACACTTTTAATCCCAGTACTTGGGAGTCACATGCCTTTAATTCCAGCCGAAAGAAGGTGGCAACAGGAAGAGAGATGGCTGGTTGGAGAAAAGAATACAAAGCTGGAGGAGACAGGAGTTCAGCGCATTCAGTCTGAGACAGGATCTTGCCTACTTTGATCTGAGGATCTAGTAGAGGTATCAGGTTTCTCTAGTGGCTGACTCCTTTAATTCTCTGATCTTCCAACATTTCCCCTAATATCTGACTACAGGTTCTTATTATTAAGGCCAATTAGAATTTGCACAACAAGGTGTGAATACAAAATGAGTATAAAAATAAAAATACTGATATTAAGGTATGAAGAATTTTTAAACAACTATTTTGGAACACATATGCTATATGTAATTTTGCCATTTCTTAAAGATGAAGTATATTTTCACACTAATGAGTTTAATGTGATTGTTTTTATATAAAGGATTAAATCTTGGCTGTATATTTGACATTTCAGGACATAGAGGATACTTAATGTTTGTCAGAGTTGATTAGTTGATTTTTCAGCATCCATACTGAGAATACTTCTCTGTATAACTAAAGAGTACAAAATGACAGAAGAATGTTTGGGGCTGTTTCAGAGTTGCTAAAAATTCTTGATTTACTTGTGATTGATTTTTTTAAAACTCAAACTGGCAACTCAAATGGCAATTTTTAAAATAAAATATTTTAACATAGTACAATTTAAAGATATATTAATTTGTTACTTACATGCTGAAGAATGACAGTAAGAATGCATTTAAATTATTATTTTTCTATGAGAGTAAAAAGCTTTGTATGTACAGTAAAGGCATAGCAATGTGTGACAGACATTCATCCACAGTAAGAGGCAAGGCGTTCACACATTTACACAGTATGAATGCTGTGTTCAGAATCACAGCTAGTGTGAAGCCGTACCACGCAACATGTTTGAGTGCTGCCATAATTGTCTCAGTTTCATGAAACATTTGATTTGGAATTTTTAGGCACTGTGCTTGCAGAAGACTTCTGCTATGGCCAAATATTTTGCAAACCCTGTAACAAGAATTCTAACTTGGACTCAGCTATCAGGATTGAAAGCTGGAGGATCGGAGAAGCAGAGCAGACACTAGAGTTCTTACCTCTACCAATGCTCATCCCAAAAGGGCGATCCTGTCCTCAGAGTTCCTCTCCAGACTGCTCCCTCAGGCTACCTGCCTCAGAGTGAACTGCTCCTCAGACTGTATTGAGCTCCTACCTCCTTCCACCCCTCTCTCTCCATCCAGTCATATCACTTCTGTCTCCACCTACCTAGTGCTGGAATTAAAGGTGTATGATCCCAGGTGCTGGGAACACCTTTGTGTGAGCTCTGTTTCTCTTTTATATTGGATCAATTTCACGTAGCCCAGGTTGGCCTTGAACTTAAGAGATCTGTCTGTACCCCAAGTCCTGAGATTAAAGGTGTGTGCCATCACTGTCTGGCCTCTGGTAGCTTAGCCCTGCACTTTGATCTTCAGGCAAGTTTTATTTGTTAAAACACAAACAAAATATCACTACAAAATCCCACATCCAGTTATGAAGTCCATTGTAAGATTGTGACCCACAGGTGAAAAAGTTGATACCAGGGGTCAGCAACAGAGCTCAGCAGATAAAGACACTCTCCAGGCATGCCTGGCAACTTGAGTTCATTCAATCTCTGAAACTCATGTAAAGGCAAAAGGAGAGAATCAGCTTTGCAATGTTGGCTGCTAATCTCCAGACATGCTGTGGCATCTTAAAGCATGCCCTGGCACAACTAAACCTTTTTTCATAAAACAATAAAAAATTATTTAATGCATGGTAGGTCAGACCACAGGGCTTTAGATTCATGTGAATATACTCCTATCGGGGTCCCACAATGAAAAAGTTGCCTAAGCACTAATTAATGAATAATAAGGACATATTTTACACACATGTATGAACATCTGCATATATGAACATGGAAATGTGGTCTTTTAAACCAGGAGGAGAATCTGTAATTTACTGAAATAATCTGTTACTACCAATTTTGATTGCAATATTATTTAAATATTGAAAACTGTGTAAATGAAAGTCCTAGAAAATTTTTAAATTGGACTTTGTACAGTGCTTTCAAAGTTTAAAAAGTGCTTTTTAGACAATCAGCAGCAGTTTCTTTTTCTTTCATTCATTTTTCTGTGTGTGTGTGTGTGTCTGTCTGTCTGTGTGTTTGTGTGTGTGTGTGTGTGAGAGAGAGAGAGCATATGAGTGTGCACGTGAATGTTTATGTGTGTGTATGCATACATATTTATACATGCCCGGGTGCATATGTGGAACCAAAAGAAAATTTGCAGCAATGGGTCTTTCTTTCATGTGGGCTCCAGCGATTGAACTCAGATCCTTAGACTTCATAACAAGTACCATGATCCACTATGCCAGCTTGCCACCCTAACATTAATAGTTTCTTCTGTTTAATCAGAAATGTCCAGTTTCTCTGGGACAATTTCTTATAGCTGAGTTCTTATTGCTCTTTTGATTAGTTAAGAATGCATATGTATTTGCTTGTAAATTTTCAGTATTATTATTCATTACTGATTTTCTCTGAACATTACACTACATTTCACATATTCAAAGAAATTCATATTCACTTAAATTATTGAGAAATGTATTTGTTTAATGGGGATTTACGGTGCAGTGAAGACTTTACTCAGCAGTTCTGCATTGCTGGCCATAACTGTCCTGCCAAGCTCCACATTTGTAGTGTAAGATTGAGCTGAAAAAACCCAGAGAGAGCAGATGCTTGAAGAAACTCAATCAAAACAGTGGAATGATTCCTTCTCCAGAAGTTGTTAATGATTTCACCCCTATCTTACCAGCCTACTTTAATTTATGCCAATAAGTAAGGTTAGAGACTAAATTCTTTAATTCGTTTAGACCTGAACCAAGAGCCTTAACTTACTGCCCCATAAAAGCAAGAGCCGCTTGGTTAAACTATGTGTCCTACTTCAGCCTTCCTGAGGAGAATAATTGAAAGGTCATCTAAAACTACACATGTTTCACTCAAAGGTGAGAATTTTAAACTTCTAGGGTAGAGAAAAAAGTTCTACACCCATTTGGTGATGTTTACATAATTCTCCTGTAAAGAAAAAAATGTTCATACCAGACCTTGTCAGTAACAGTGAAAAAGTATCATAAACCAAATATACCATGATTTATAAAAAGTAACTGTCTAAATCTTGTAAAACTTTCAATTTTTCAAATTTCTGTTTCAACAGTTGGTAATCTTGATGATTCCAATGGGCTTCATATACTTATTATTTGAAATTGAAATTCAATTATCACCTTTAGAAGACTGTCTCCAGACTCACATAGTTAGCCTTTCGGCTAATCTGCCAGCCTGGTACTCTGTTACTGTAGATATTTTTATGATGACATTTTTCATGTCATAATTACAGTTATTTGTTTATGATCCTATGTCCTTGTCGAGAGTAATTTTATTATCCAGACAGACATTGTGGTTTCTGGCACATGATAGGCAACCTATAAAGGTTTGTAGCAGCCAATTTAAATCAGCAGAGCAGTGTTAAGTGGGGGAGTCTTCAACACTTGGAGCTAAGAAAAAAAATCATTAAAAGTCTCCATTAGCTGCTTCAGAAATTAAAACCAGTTGGAACATGAAAAGTCTTTGTTTTAGGATAAGAGGAGCTAACATGGGGGAGGGGAGGGCCATGGTACAAGAGGTAGAGTCAGCTCTTCCCTCGTCAGCAGTAAGGCTTTATGGATTACCTAATCATTCTCTTCCCTCATCTGTAAAATGAGAGTCCCAGGAGTGCCTGCCTTAGGGCTGCTAGGCAGCTTGAGTAAATGAGCATAGGTGAACTTTATGGCACATAATACATGGTAAACCCTCACTGGTTTTGTTTTTTAAAATAGTGGTAGACATTTCCAGTTGTTAACACAAGATTAAAATCTTCTATTTCCACCCCCACCCCCTGCACCTCCATGCTTTTATCCAAACCAAATCCATCCTTATTCTGTTGGCACAGTTTTCTGACTTCAGGTGATAGGATACCTACATAGCTTCAGGAAATATCTGCCAATGTTCCTTCATGCTATTGTCCTAGCACTTGGACTAGTGACTGAGGAATGGTCACTACAAGTAAACAGGGAGCTCATGCTTGTGATCCCAAACAGAGTGTGTCTTTGCTATTAAAAAAAAAGAAAAAATAATTAGTTCAAGCATTTTCTGTTTTCCTCTCTCCTAAGCAGCTACTAGATTCTTGATCTTTCCATTCACAACTAGTCATTGTGGACTGCAGCCTGTGTGTGTGTGTGTGTGTGTGTGTGTGTGTGTGTGTATACAGAGAGATTCATTCCATAAGTTATGTGACTCTAGAGAACCCTGACTAATACATACAGACAAGATCTCCACCCTCCACTAAAAATATAAGTGAAACAATTTGCTTCTTGTTTGCATGAATAACAGATCACTTGAACACCACAAAAAATATATTTCTAAAGTCAGATAACAAACACAATAAGATCTATGTTTAGAATTCATTCATTTATTCAAAAATATTCATTATGTTCATCATATGTGAAGCACAGAAAACAAAATAAGCCCTGTCTTTTTGCTCATTTGATTTGTTATAAAAGGGAATCTTTTAGTGGTTGTGAATACAAATGAGAGGCAGATTTAAGTTGGATCATAAGTTATAGGAGAAGCCAACATGGAGCTGGAATCTTACTTCTTTCTACATAAATGAAAGGTAGGATCAGAAGACAGCCTGTTAATATAGATACCAACAGCAGGGAAGAAGTTCAAGTTTATTGTAAAGAATCAACTTCTGAAGCTGGTTCCATTTACAGAAACAAAAGGCTTTCACAGCAGTGGCTCCCCACCTCCCCCCAACCAATTACATTTCCCATGGTTCTTTTACTTCATTTTCTTTTAAGGTCAAAAGGATCAATTCTGGACATCTCCCTGGATAAAACTATAGGGAATTCTCTCCCTGAAGCTATAGGAGTTGTTAAATATTGAATATTGCTGTTGCCTTAGGGGAGAGGGAATGCTCCAGTATCAGCATAACCTGCACCTGCATAATTCATAGACTCTTTGCCTCTTCAAATGCACTCAAACTAAAAGAAACATTTTAAAAGGTTTTACAAATGAAAAATTATACCAGGAAACATCAAAAAGCAATAAAAACATTACTCAGAACTAAGGCAATAAAGGGCAGAATCTGACCTTGATCTCAACAAAACAAAAGTCTAATGACAAAGTACTGAGAGACATCATGGGGAAGAGAGTCCATGCCATCAGGCCCCATGTGTTGACTGGTCGATGCTTATTATTGCTAGGTTCCATCAGTCCACAGAGACTAGGAGGTGTATCTTTGCTTTTCTTGACTACTATGGTTTACACAGATGATGCCTAGTTGCTCTTATAGTTTGTATTTTCACATATATAAACGGCAGAGAGCAGATTTACAGCTAAAAGTTTTCTAAGGTAAATACAAAGATAAGAGGGGGCTGGGCATTATAGTCAGGAAGAAATTTGTTCAAAGTTTAGTCAACTTTAATGGATCAATATGTCTGGGGAACTATTGAGGCTCTCTGACCAGTTTCTCACTCCCATCAGCAGGGTTGTCAGCATTCAGCATTGCCTAGGGTAGGAATGTTTGTTGACTATTGGTCCTAAATTAATTTTCATATAAATGTTTAAATATCCACTGGGAAGAAACCCTCTGTTTCCTTTATTCCTTTCAATACAAGTTTAATGTTAGACCAATTCCAAATGGAAGAAGAGACGTTGCCACATACGTTTAATTTTTTAAAAAAGTTTATGTGTATGAGTGTTCTATCTGTGGCTGGCAGAAGCCAGAGGCGGGCCCTGAATCCCCTCGAACTGGAGTTACAGATGGTTATGAGACACTATGTGGTTACTGGCTTTGTACTTGCATTCTCTGGAAGAACATTAAGTGTTCTTAACTTGTGAGCCATCTTTACAGTTTCAATATTGCCACATATTTAAATATCTCAAAGTAAGTAAAACTAAGTGGAAAAATCCAACGACACTTCATTAAAAGCCACCCTGTGAAGCCAGAGTTCTCTCTCTGTCCATTTCACTCCCCATGCCTCATCAAGAGAGTTGGTTTCTCTCTTCTATCTCAAGTCTCAGCATATAAAACATAATTTCATGCTCAACACTACCACACATTAGCATAGGATGGGATACAAGGCTTATTGCAGATACACAGCTTTCCTCCCAGCAGTTTTGTGCAAGATTAAATACTAAGTACTATACAGGTTTGCTCAATGGTTATCCATTCTATTCAAGCTTAGTTTTCTTCCTTGCTAAAGAGAAAAACATCGTGGATTAATCATAACTCTTTCTTTCCTCTGTTATAACACATCAAGCTGTTGATTCCAAGTTAATTTCTGTCATCTGTTGCTTTGTCTCACTTTCCTTCCCTCCTTTACATATATCTTTGTTCTTTGTTGTGTTCTGTCCTGAAAAGAATATGGAAATTTCTACTGTAGTAAACTGGAGTATGAATGAAGGCTATGTGTGCAATCGTGCTGAGTCACTCACAAAA
>LOJH01046259.1:0-10949 GCA_001685095.1 Ellobius talpinus
GGAGGAGGGGAGGAGGTGGAAATTTTTTAGTAATAATAATAAAAAATAAAAAAAATAAAAAAAAAGATTCTGGACAAACTTTGTACACTGTTTTAAGGAAGACAGCATCAGTCCAAATGCTCATCTGTACCATATGACCTTATGTACCATGATGTCCATGCATACTTATTAATACTTAATCACAGATTATCAATATATTTAATTGGATATTAAGTATTAATATATTATCTATGTATTATATCATGTATTCTACATAAAAATATGCAGCATACAATGTAATTTAGTTGAATCTTAATGCTAGTTTGATTGGAAAATATTAGCTGACATTTAAACTAAAATTTCTATGACACACTCCAAATTAGTCATGTATGTGTCAGTTTAATGTATGCCTGGTCCTGTGAGCTATCTACTCTAGATTTTGAGGGATGGGTATTTTCTATTAGAATCTTGGTCATAAGCTCTTTGTATGTTTAATACTACAAAAATTTATGACTTAAATTTTTAAAGGTTTTGATATTTTTAGGTATTTTTAAATGTTCAGATCTTTTGATTTATGATTTTTATATTATTTTTATATTATTTGGTGCTTATTAAGTCTTCTACACAAAGTAATTGTGCAGTCATATTTGAGATGTTTATAGTTTGTTTACATATAAGAATTTTCTTTAGCATATGATATTAGACAGACTTTTGTACATAACCTAATTTTTCAAATCATCTACTAAGTTGCACATTTTCCACAGATGTTTGATATTTTTATTAAATATATATTGAATTTTTAAAAGTATCTTCATAAATTTCATGTGCTCATTAATATGTGATACATGTTTTTATGGATTAACACTGTACATGTCAAAATTAACATGTACACATATTCATTAGAGCTATAAATATTGCTGTATACATGGAATGCATTTATGAGATAGCTCATAAATATGGACTGATTATATATTTACTATTGTGTATGAATGTGTGTGTGTTTTCCATTTCACTTCACTGATCTAATTAATAATCCGCCATAGCAACAGATTGCTTTAATCACTGCATTTTTAAAACATCTGGTGAAAACCCCTCCACTTCTTTCTAATTTTAAGGCAACTGTTTATCTCTTTATACAGTATAAACACCAGTGAATGAAACAATATCTTTCCACGATCTGAATGTATATGTCCCCAGGAGTCCTATATTAGAATCCTGACTGAGGTGATGGCATTAGAAGGTGGGGTCTTTGGAAAGAGACTATGTCTGAGACTGAGCCTTTGTAAATGTGGTTGGCGTCTTTATGAAGGAGGCAGAGAGGTGCCGCCTATGAGACAGTCACTGGATCTACCAGCATCTATCTTGGACTACCTGGTATCTGGTCGCTTCTAAATCACATGGTTTATAGTATTCTATCATATGAGTCTGGGTGAACTTAGTTTATTTCTTCTTTGTACTTTCTCCTCTACTGTCAAGGTCTTTTAAATTTGTTAGAAATTTTATTTATTCCACACACTAATTAAGAAAAAATAGAATTTCTATAACAGACATTCTTGTTTTGGGGAATGTGTCCTTATTCTCTAGTCTTCCATCATGCCAAACATTTTTGTTTTTGTTTTTGTTGTTGTTCTGATTTTATGAATTTCTTCATATAGATCTAGTCTGTCTTGGACTGTTGGTGCTTGTCATTAACTTTGTCTTCTTCTAATTTGATGTCGAAGACACAAAAGGAATGATTTTTTTATCTCACAGACACTCTGGTGTCTGTACTTTGTTAACTTGGAATTTCTTTGTAGCAGCTATTTTTACTATGTAAAATTATGAATCAATAGGAAATTTACATAATTATCATAGATAATATCTTTTATGAAGTCATATATATTTATGTTTCCATTTCAATGATTCATTATCTATCCCTTTCAAATGTACTATGCACATATTATTTATAATATACTAGAATATGTTTAAAACCTTAAGATTCTAGAACCAGCAATCATGACTTTGAGACTAGTCAACCATTGCATTGGTATTATGGGAGTTTCCTGTTGGCCCATGTGATGTTGCTATGATGACTGTCTTAGTTTCTTTCCCTGTTGTCTTGATGAAATACTCTGCTGCAAGCAGCTTGTGGGAGGAAGGGTCTACCCGGGCTCACAGTTCAAAAGTCCCGTCCGCCATGAGAGGGAAATCAAGGTTTCAGAATCATGAAGGGGCTGTTGACATCACAGCCACAGTCAGAAAGCAAAGCCTATGATGTCTGCAGTTTCTCTGCTCCCTTTCTCCATCTCTGCAGTCCAGGATCACAGCACCAGACACACTGGGTGTGTCTTCCAAGATCAATTAATGTAGCGATGATAACCGCCCACAGACATGCCCAGAGACCTGTCTCCTAGGTGGTTCTAGATTCTGTTAAATGCACAATGCTCACCATCGCCAAGCGACCAAATACATACATACAAATGTGTAACCTACACTAACATTTTGTTTCTGCTGTTTATACATAATTTAACACATACATTGAATGCATTTTAGCTATATATAATATACAAGCTTTTAACAATTAAAGAAACCTGAAAATGTAGAAATTCCGTTTTCCTTACCAGCAGGCATACTTACTAGTTACCCCGGATAATACTGTCATCCTGTCCTTATGTGAACCCGAGTTTCTTCTATGTTTTTCAAACTTGGCTCGACCGCACCTGTTCGATCGGCCTTTGTAACAATAAGTGGGACATCTTTCATAAACACTTTTCGCTGCCAGGACTGTGGGAAGTGCAAATGTCCCACCTGGCATCTGGTTTGCAATTAATTGCTGATAAAAAAAGAGGCACCAGCTTCATTGTTATTGCTCCAATAGTTATTTCATCAGCCAAGAAATACTTCTTGGTACTAAGTCTCTCTCAGTCTGTGAGAAGAGATTTCATGAGGGGACTGCGGGAGGGTGGGGGTGGAAACTTGAGCAATCAGACTGTGGGGGACCGAGGGGGGGAGCACTGAAAGACTACTGGAAAGGTGGGGGCATTTCAGGGTCAGGTAGAAACCTGGCACAAGGGAATCTCCCAAAAATCTACAAGGATGAACAGCTAAGACTCCTTGCAACAGCAGATATGTAGTCTGAACAGGCCATCTCCTGTGACCAGGCAAGTCTTCAAGTGAGGGGCTGGAACACCAACCAAGCCACCTAACATTCGACCTACTGTCTGTCCTGCCTATGGGATATGCTGGGTAAAGGTGGCCTAGTGATCAAGGGAGTGGCCAACCAATGACCCATGCCAGGACAGTAAGCAAACCCCTGACACTGCCTGGAGTACCAGGATCCACAGGCTGGATGATCCAGAAAGCTAGGATAGAACCAAACACAACTGGAGAAAAAATTGTGTCAATGTGATGATGCCTAATGATATTCTGCTATATTCATAGATTGGTGCCTAGCCCAGTTGGCATCAGAGGAGCTTCATCCAGCAACTGATGGAAACAGATGCAGATCCACAGCCAAACTTTAGGCTGAACTTGGAGAATCCTGCAGAAGAGGGGGAGAAGGGATTGTAGGAGTCAGAAAAATCTAAAATACCGCAAGAAAACACACAGAGTCAACTAACCTGGGCTCATAGGGGCTCACAGAGTCTGAACCAACAACCAGCGTGCCTGCAGGGGACTGACCTAGGCCCTCTGCATATGTATGCTAGAGTTGTGTAGCTTGTCTTGTCTTCTTGTGGGACTCCTAACCACGGGAGCAGTGACTGCTTCTGACTTTTTGTTTCTGACTCTTTTACAGCCTTTTGGGACCCTACTCCTCATACTAGGTTGCTTTGTTCAGCCTTAATACATGAGGAGGTGCTTAATCTTACTGAAACTAGATATGCCATGTTTTGTTGATACCAATGGGAAAGCTGCACTTTTCTGAACAGAAATGGAGGAGGAGTGAACCAGTGGGTGGGGACAGGGAACTGTGGAGGAGGGATAAGGAGGAGAGGAGGGAGAGAAAACTGTAGGCAGGGATGTAAAATAAATAAATAAATTAATTAATTTTAAAAAAGAAATGCTTATTTACTTATCAGAGTGAGACCAGATGCCATCGGAAGCTCTGCCATTAGGAGTAAATAAAAGGACCTAACATTGGATTCTCCCTTTCAGTCTATCAGGACTGACATGTATTACATCACTTCTAAACTATGAATCAGGGCTCAAGGGGGCAAGACTGTAGGAAGACATCTGGAGAAGCTGGAATGTAGCGCACATCTTTAAAAGATACATTCAAATTCTAGAGTTGTATTCTTATATAAAAAGTTCAAATACAGACTAGTATGTTGGTTTCCTTCATGGGTTGGTAAACTTTAACGAACACAAAGAATCATTCATACTTATCCTTGAGGTCATGTTAGTGCTTGAAACTGGTGAGGACTGAGAAATACCAAACCAGAGATCTACTGTGTGGGCTGATCTGCAGAGATAACCGTACAGCATGTGATCTCACAGGTAGGAAGTAACAATAACAAACAATACCAATAGGCAGGCGTTGAATGGAGAAGCCTTCATGGGAAGAATTGGGTGAACTCAGGGCAGAGTCCTGGTTCCGTGGTACTAAGTAAATACCAAAGCCGTCGTGTTTATACAAATGCACTTGCCGTTCATTTGAGCAAAGTTAATTTCGTTGGAAATACACCAAGTGCCATAAATTTGTTTCTCTTGGTTTAAGATCAACTTAGAGTCTGTATTAAATACATGCTAAACCTAAATATTAGGTTTAATACTACATTGAAAGTAGTTTAATTCCGTATTGAAGTCGATTCGAACTGTAAATGTGAGGCCCAATGTTCTGTTGTTTCACATGTACAATTACTCTGGTGAACAGTCTAATTTTGTTTCTGAACTGGAACTTTTGGGAGCAGGCTAGATGACTCGGTTGACAAAGTGCTGGCTGTATAAGCGTGAGGACCTTAATTCCATAATCAGAACCCATATAAAAAGTAGGGTGTGACTGCTGGTTGGTCTACCATGACCCCGGGTAGGCCACATATACAAGAGTAGTTGGGTATGCAAGCAGCAGTTTGGTGTCCAAGAACAAACTGGACACCATTGTTTTAAGGGAGAGATCATGAGTTTGGGTAGGGAAGAGGTGGTGTGGATCTGGAAGGAGGTAAGAGAGGGTGTAAATATGACCAAAACACATTGAATTTCTCAAATAATTAGTAAAAATATTATTTTAAAGATCTGGGAATAGTGGAGCGTGCTTATATTTCTAGCTCTGGGGAAACAGAGACAAGAGAATCATTGGAGGTGACTGAGCAGTCAGTGTGATGTAATTGGTGAGTCCCAGGTTCAATGCAAGACTTGTCTCAAAAAGCAAGGTGGATAGTTTGTCCTCTGGCCTCCACATGTGTTGGCACACACACACATACATGCATGTGCACTGACACACACACGCAGGCAGAGGAGAGTGTGTGCGCGCTAACCCAATACATGTGTACCTATCGCACGTACTCCAAATTCACTCCCCCGTACAAATATACTATCTATTTATATGGACGTTTCATTCTACTTAGCAACTGCACACTGGCTCGGCAGGAGGCTCTTAAGGGGTTTGCTCAAGTTATGAATGGAAAGCCCGTGTCTAAACTAAGTGAAGAACTTGTAAATGTTGCATCCCAATCTGTCACACCTCCACACTTTCACAGGTTTCTATTTTGTGTGAGGAAAGCAGCTACACCACACTGTGAAACTTGACATTCAGGTTACGGGCTGTAAGCAGTTTAGAGACAAAAGTTTGAAGACATCTGTGAAGCAGTACGGGGCTTACTCTTGAGCGAAATGCCACCGCTAATTTTAGAAGGACGTGTTTCCTTCAGACACCAGAGCATTCAAGATTATGTCCTCTGGAAACCGTGTTCTGCGCTGAATCTGGGGGAATTTACGTATTATCTCATAAGCTCATAATGAGGGAAAAGGGGTTAAAGGGAACTTAAATGTCCCCAGGAAGACAGTGTGGCAGAGTATAAATGACCACAGAAGTTAGGTTTTTGTAATAGTTGTGTTGAAGGACAATTTAATGGAACCTGGACAGAGAAATGGGTTTGTAGGGAGGAAGGGACAGTGGGACTAACACTTCATTCCTGTTTAGCACGGACACAGACTTTAAACTAGAGGAAAACTAATTCACACTGGCTGTGCTTGCATTCCCTGCTCGATTAACCATGTTTCTTGCTGCTATGACAAAACACAGCAGAGCAGCTAGGCAAGGGTTTATTTGGGCTCACGGTTGGTGGGTGTGGTCCATTGTGGCAGGCATGGCAAGAGGAGAGAGTAAGGCACCTGTTCACACTGCATCTTCAGAGGAAGAGCAGAGAGCCAGGAGTGCCTGCACTCAACTCTTTATCCTTGCTATTCCTGTCAAAAGGTTAACTTATGGAATAGTGACAGCCCCAGTTAGCATGGGTCCTCCTGCCCCAGTTAGCCTCACCGAGAAACCCTCTCACAGAGAGGCCTGGAAGCTTGATTCTATTGCGATTCTAAGCCCTGTTAGGTCGACACCAACCACCATGCCTGTCCTGTATGAGATTTCAGAGAACAGCTGGAGATTTCTCAGTTGCTGCCCGAGAATGACAAACATGCCTCTACAGCTGACCTGTAAGATTAATGATGGCAGCATCTGTGCTAAAAATTCAGTCACAAAAGCTACAGTGACTCCTGTCAGCAGGACTTCGCTATGGCTCGTCTGGTACAGTCAAAGTTCTAGCTAAGTTTCCACATGACCCTTGACTTCAACGATCTTCTTGACCCTTGACTTCAACTCCCTCACAGTGACTGGAGCCCGGCCTCTGCCCTCTTCTCCACTCTCATGTATCTTTACCCTCTTCCTTGTCTGCACTGCCCCCTCCAAGGGGCTCCATTGTTGAGTTTCATCCAAGGCTTGGGAGAAGGAGCAATAGAGCAAAGAAAGGCTCAGAGCTAGTGTGACTAGCACATTTTACTCGATTGAAATAAGGCAAAACCTGTCCTCCTATAAAAGGGAACTTGTGATTTACTATGGACCGAGTATGAGAGCAAATGTACTTCCTGTTACCATGGCCTGTCATGAAAATACCACACATCCTCTGCTGATAATTGTGTGGAACAGATGTCTGGGGGCAAAGTCACAATAAAAGCCTGGACTCTGACAGGCTACAGCTAGAAAATTCTACCCGGTACCATGTTTTTTTTCTTTCTCTCCTTCCCAAAGCAGGGTCTCTGTGGCCAGTGATGTGTCTCAGTGGGTAAAAGGGTTTTGCTATGGAAATCTAGTGACTGAGGAAACCAAGAAAAGGTAAAAGAGGAAGTATTCCTCAAAGTTGTCTTCTGGGCACTGAGCCCTTCCCCACCAACACACACACACACACACACACACACACACAATCATTAAAAAATTAAAATCTCTGGTCAATTTATTAATTGCTCACTGTGTAAAGTGTATTGTGGAACAGATGTTTCTGAAGTTACATTTGATCAGAATTTACAAACTGGAAACCTAACTTCTCATAAAGGTCCAGAAGTTCTAGACTATTTAGATGTTCATATTGGATAGTAAATGAGAGGATAGGGAATGGAGGGAGAAGAGAAATGCTAAGGGATGGGAAGATAGGTGGTAGAGAAAAAGCAGAGCATCCTTGGACCAGGACAACACACATGTCCTGGAGCAATGCTTTCCTAAAGGGAAATCTCACTTATGCTGCATCCCTGGCTTGTCCTAAATACATACTGAAGGCTGAGATGGTACACAGAAAAGAAACAGGACATGGTTATCAACTGGCCAGACTGCCACTTCCTTTGAGCCTCTTAAAACCACATAGCCTCCTTCCCTCCTGACTGATACCCTTTGTGTGTTTTGTGTGGCTTTGCCAAAGTGTGTGGGGGGATGGTGGGGGTAGAGCCTCTGATTTTCATTTTGAAGCATCAGCCCTTTTACCTGGTCTATAACCATGATCCTCCTGTCTCAGCCTCCAAGTGATAGTGTTGCAGGTATGCACTGCCATACTTAATTTATTATATAGCTCTTACAATAAACAAATTAGAAAATATTTTATCATGGGAACAATTTTAGATTTATCCTGTTAGATAGATAACTCTTCCCTTGAAAGTCATAGAAGATACTCTTACTGCCAATACCAATGAAATATTCTGGAAAGACCAAGGATCACCAAGGCCAAATAAAGAATGATTAGCCTGACCTATCTTAAAATAGGATATAAGGCAGAATAATAGAACAAATCTCTACTCCACCACTATTTTCATGCTAGTTTACTACAGAATATCTTTTCTTTATAAAGCAACTCAAAGATTCCTTAGAATGGAAAGAAATGAAAAATTCAATCCATCATCTCTGTGACCTTACTTGAGCAAACCTATCAAATGATATCAGAGGAAGAACTGGAAAAATAGAGTTATGAAGAGGGTAGCTCTTCAAAAGTATAAAAAGTTACAGAAGAAAAAATCCATTTTAGTTTGAGTCTGAACATGAGGTGAACTTTAAGTTAGTTAAAGCAGTTCAAAATTATCCAGAAAGCATTTGTTTGAAGTTTACATTTAAACTTCCAGAAGAAAACTGATCTTAAAATAGTTCCAAACATTTGGAGTACTTTTCAATGAGAAGTCTTTGACATATGAAGATGAGTTGATTCCAGGGTGATTCCTCAAGCACCCTGCCCCTTCCAGGTCATAAGGCTGCTGAGTGCATACAACCGCTGAATGCTTTGGTCTGTTAGCTTGACCTGGGAAAATGAAAATATTATTGCAGATGG
Organism: Ellobius talpinus; assembly: GCA_001685095.1. Taxonomy (NCBI): domain Eukaryota; kingdom Metazoa; phylum Chordata; class Mammalia; order Rodentia; family Cricetidae; genus Ellobius; species Ellobius talpinus. The sequence continues at coordinate 8,751 of LOJH01046259.1, forward strand.
GCAAGATGACTTTATTTGGGGTAAGACTGTCATTCTGATATACATATGAGGTGTAATGTCTCTAACTCTTGAAATATTTTTTAAATACAAATTTTCTCAGTATATAGTTGTTTCTGAAGTTTTAGCTCAGGGTAAAGGACTTACAAAGAGGTGGTGTTTTCCACCTATGGTCTCACATTGATGGTATTAGTTATGGGTAGGCATATGTTAAAATTCTTAGCAAATATAATTTTATTAGGCAACTTGAACACTATATATACATATAATGCATTAGATTCACAGTAAGTTATGGGCATATATCTTCATGCTCTTTTATTTTTATTAAATTGATTTTTTACTTAGAGAATTTTGTTCTGACTGAATGAAACAAAGAGCACAATAAACTCCTAATGGTTACTCCCAAATCAATACTTAAAATTGCTGAAGTATTGTGATAGCTCTGTCTTTAGAAGACGAATCCTTGTAAACAAGCAGGGATCCACACGTGGTATCATTTTAGCAAGACACCAATTGGATCCTGTCATATCTGCAACCAGAAATACAAGGTGAACCTGACATTCTTAGTGTTTAGGTTTGTAATACTGTGTCAGTTCCAAAGGAGCTGTTCATGTTTAATTGCATTCTGGGACCTCATGTGGATCCCTGCTTGTTTACAAGGATTCTCTCCTCCTCCTTGAATTCCTTTACCAGTCTTCCATGTGTCCCTTAATCACCACAGGGTTCAGTGGTGTTCTTTCCTGCAGAGAACATAAAACAGTTTATATACCTCCCACGACGATTCACAAGACTCACTCCTGGATGGCTGCATGGTAAACCCTTATACTACTCTCATGGAGGGTAGGAGATGCCAAGGAAGACAAGAGGAGGTGACCTTGGAAGGTAACGAGAATACACACTGTCCCATGCGCACATGATTCTCTGGGTTCTGGTTAGGGACACAAAGAAGAAAGGGAGAAATATACTTCCTCCTGTGTGACTTCCATTTTCTCCTTTTGGGGAGCACAGGCTTTGTATATCTGCTTTGAAGGCACAGCATAAAGGATGGGGTCTAAGGGTCAACCAGACTGGATTTGTGATTCAAATCTCAGCTTTGCTGCACTTGGTCTCTGTGACTTTGTGTAAGTTGCTTGGATTCTCTAAGCTAGGCTTTCCCCTTAACAATAACATTTCAATCAAAGTTCCTAACATAAAGGTTATCCTGTAGATTAAACAATATAAATAACTTTGATTGCATGATTCATAGTTAGAATTCAATAAATGTTAGCAAGAGCTATTGTTATTATTTTTCTACTCCATGAATCCAAAATGAGTCCAGCAACCCGTTTGCACACACAGCTACTTTTGCAACCCTGGGGCCAAGAATACCCTCAGTCACCCTTCAAGATGACTAATTTCATTGGCTGATGTCCAGAACCCAATGTTTCACCTCCTCTGTGTATGTCAATAATTGAATTCCTTCCTGTGTAAAAATGCTGGCCACCAAGACTCAAAATATGTTTAATATGAGTAAAAAAATAACTACAATTTTTTAAAAAATGGCAGAGAACTGAGATTCCCCTTAAAGATTTGGCTTGGTATTCAGAGCTCCAAAACATCCAGATGTTCTTGCAGTCCCAAATGTCCACTGCTCACAGTGCTGTATCAGCCAAGGAGGGGAGAGAGAGAGAGAGAGAGAGAGAGAGAGAGAGAGAGAACACTTGGAACACTTGGTGTCAGTAACAAGAATTGGGGAGCTACAATCTCTAAGCCGACTCTCTCACACTCTGTATCCACTGACTATTTCTATTTCATGATTCCTGTTTTCTGAAACTCAGGTTCTTTTCTACCATTACATGAAACAGGAGTTACAAACTGCGCCAATGACACACAGACAGCCCCCACTTGAGCTTCAGTGGGAGTTGATGTCCAGGAGCACCTGACACTGTGAAACATATGGTTCTTGGAATGAGGACCAGATCCTTGCTTGCTTCACCTCTTGCTTATCTTATTCGTCATCCCCTTTAGTTTGATTCAGTTCCTGTTTTGCTCCTTGACTGAAGGATCCACACAAATTTTCTCTCAAGCTATCTACTTAAGCCTTATTCTTTTTTCCTGAAAAATTTAAACCATACTCAGAGGGACAACTTTCATACTTTTCAGAAGACTTGTGAATGTCTGTCTATCTGTCTATCTATCTATCTATCTATCTATCTATCTATC